>APFE030499033.1:197546-288375 GCA_000404065.3 Pinus taeda | reverse complement strand
TTAATGCAATAAAAATAATTTTTCTCTTCATTATATCTTGAGATGTTCAACTTGCACATAATAAAAAAATAAGGTTAAAATAGGTTTTCCTTTGTCCTTTGTATATCTTTGTCCCCTTTAATCTTGGTCTTAATAGATTCATTGTCTTATGGTGACCTTGAGTGGTCACTCACATTAATTGCATGCCTTCAAGTTTTATGTTACTGAATTTTCTTAGGCTTGATAACATGTTATTTAATTCATGAAAATGTGTTATTGTCCATATTATTGTTAAATATTAATATTAAATATGTTGTTTTTCAACATGGTTTCGCAGAAAATTCCCAAAAGGTTTATAGATTGTATTTTATAATGTAATGAGTCATTACTTGATGAAATTGTTTTGGATATTTTTTTTAATGATTCATTGATTGATTAAATTTTTATGGATATTTTTTTTTAGTATATCAACTTGTATGTGATAATGTCAAAAGTCACCTCTTTTTGAGATTTTCATTGGTCAATTTCCCTTAAGGCCTTCAAATTCACCATTCGGTCCGAGGTTAAGGAAATATAGGAGTCATGAAGTGGCATTATCCAAGAACTTAAATATTGAAACATGCTTTTCTTTAGTCACATTATACATTCCTTTTGTGTAAATTCTCCATGAAAACAATCACATGAAACATGAGGGGCCTCAATAGTAAAGGAAAAAAAATACTCCTAAAAGAAAAATGGTATGCAAAGCACCCATCAATATTGTTGATATAAGAAACAAAAATATTAAGTGAGGTTCTACCTCATATAATTAACAAATGGGGGACGAATTTCCAAGTAGTAGTGGTTGATGGTTAGAGATACTTGGGTGGAATGGCTATTATTTGGAATGATCAAGACATCAAGGTTACCAATATGTTTACCTCTTTTCGCATTATGACAATACAATTTTAGTTAATTGACACCGAGGACTGCTAACATGTATCCACTGTCTATGACTCTAATATCGTAAATGAAAAACCTCTATTTCTCAATTATATTTCCAGCACAATTAATTTACACTCCTCGTCTCAATGGATTATTGGGAGTGGCTTCAATATTATCAAGCGTCTCGAGGAAAATAAAGGATGAATCACAATGTTTACCAAGATATTTTGTAAGCTATACCATCAAATCCCTAAAGTAGTCTCCATTAAAGTTTTCAAGCAATGAGTCTCTGACCCACACATGTGGATCACTGAGATGTAATACATGTGTATCTGGTGATTAACTTAATGCACTTTTCTAATAACTCAACAAACTTAAGTATTTCACTCCATCACATAAATTGACTGTAGTGTGACATAATTAAACCAAGAGTAGACATGAAACCCTTAGACAACAAACATTCTCTAGATCCTCAATTAGGTGCTTAAATGATGAAGTGAAAATGCAAGGGGAAAAGAGGACTTCATGATTGAACCATTACAAACATGTGATCAAGTGTGACTAGGAGTGTATATATTCATATGTTTGCCAAAGAGGGAGTGAATGCATGAGTTACCATTCATTGGCCTTATTTTACTTTTTCTTATATATAGGACTTAGGGAAAGAGGTTTTCATAAGTTTGGCACAACTCATAGATATAAAATTTACATTAATTTTCATTTCAACCTTAGAATTTAGACTTAGATAAATCATTCTAGCATATATTTAATGATTTTTTCTTTCACTTTTTGATTTTCTTTCCTCACAAATGAAAAAAGGGGAAATATTTTGCAACAAATCTATCAATTCTTAATGATAAAGGCATCATGCGATGAAAACAAATTAATGATTTTATGAAAATGATGTGTGTTCTTGAGATAGATAAACTATGATTTTTCCGACCTATTTCTCCACATACATGTGAAGATTTTGTGGCTTTTGTATGAAAATTACAAGTTTTAACTTCATCCTTCACTCTAGGTCCAGACATTATATTATTTGACCTTATTTTAGAGTGTTTAATCAACATTGAATTTCGTTGACTTTGACCTGGTTGAAGGAGGCTTGGAGTAGGGTTGACTTGGATATTTGTGGTAATCTTGGTCTTGGTATTGGGTCTTGTATATCTCATTTTGATCTAATTTTACAAGATAAGTATTTGTTTATTTTCCTTGTTATGGGGTTTTACCCTGGATGAGAGCCTAATTCTTGGTGTTCTTTGTTTCAGTATGATCTTTATGTTTTTAATTTTTGTGTTATTACTCGATGACTAAGACAATCTAAGTAATAAGAAGCCAAAAATTATTCAGAAGTAATTATCAATTTAAGATAAACCAATGATTTTCTTCTAACACTCGATTTCTCAACATGAAGTAGGGTAATACATCCTATTACATCCAACCTGCAATCTATGATGGGAAATCCTCAACAATGTCTCTCAAGAGAGATGTCCTATTGAGGGGGTCAATAAGAGGTATGAGGCATCACCAATTTTATAGTTGAAGAAGTTTAAATCTTGGTTTGCCAATTTTGGCCCTATGTAGGAAAGAAAACATGGAAGGAGGTGATCCCCTTGGAAGAGTTGAAAATGGGAAGGCCACATAAGGCCTTATATAAACATCTAAATCCAAGGACCTCCCTCATAAAATGAGTTAGGCATGTATTGAAAGAGTGTAAAAAATGATCATTCCAAGTATTTGTAAATACAATAAAACGTCACTCGAATCTCATAATAAAATTGGCATCTATAGATGAGGTAACCCTCTAACTCTATCTCATGTATATGGAAAATTTAATAGATATTATTGAGAAGAGGAAAATATCACAAGAGAGACAAAAAATGTAAGAAGCCTAATAATAATACTTATGGAGAAGATGATCTTGAAACTAGTAAGTTCATGAATCCATGATTGTAAGGTCATTGGCATCATCATAATCATTGTCGTCATCTTCATTATCTCCATCATCACCACCATCATCATCATCATTATTGTCATCATTTCATTATCATCATAATCACAATTCATGTCCTCATCATTGTCATCATCATCATCATCATCATCATCATCATGAACATTGTCATCAGTTGTTCATAATTATAGGTGTCGTAAGAAATATCAACAACCCAAAAAATGTTATGAGTTCTAGAAAAGGGTTTTTAACATACGTGATATATGCAAGAGAAATAAAAACTCTATTTTTGAGAGATGATTGATGATTATCATCATCACTACCATTATCATCGTCATTAGAATTTTCATTGTCCCCAACATCATAATTAACGCAATTTCTATCATCATTATTGTCATCCTCATCATGGACAACATCATCATCATTCATGCCATTATTGTTATTGATGATTACCAAGATGAAAATAATGATAATGATGATCAGATGATGATGACTTGGAAGACGATGCCAAAGATAATGATTATGATTATGACCCTGATAACATTTAAAAATTTGGAAGATTGGCCAATGTAGTTAGCATCGTTATCATCATTGTCATTGTAACCACCATCATCTTTATCATCATTGTCATTATCACCATGATCATAATTCATGTCATTGTCATCATCTTCGTTATCATCATCATCATAATTATTGACATTGTCATCAGCTGTTCATAATTGTCAATGTCATAAGAAATATCATCAACGCAAAAAATATGATGAGTGTTGGAAAAGGGATGCAAAAGTGAACCAAAAAAATGGGCGCAACAATAAACGTAAAATTGGATGAAGAGTGGAAACAACATAAGTAGATGCAAAACAAAACAGAAAAATTGACACAAAAGTGGATGAAAAAGTAGATGCAAACTTGGACACAAAATAGAATGCAAACGTGGATGCAAAAGTGGAAGAAAACATGGGTGCAATAGCAGGCATAAAACTTAGCATGAATTGTGGTGAAACAAATGTGGATACAACAAAAAATGCTAAGAATGACACAAACTTGGATGAAAAAATGTGGCAAATTTGTATGCAATAAGGGATGTAAACATGGACCAAACATGGGTGCAATAATGCACACAAAATTAGATGCAACGTTTGACGCAGCATAAGTGGATGTAAAATTAGATGAAAAATGGGATGCAAAAAACATAAAAAATATTTGACCCAAAATTGGACACAAAAGAGGATGCAAATGTGGATGCAAAAGTGGAAAGAAAATGTTGTTTGGAATGGTCAGCACAAGATATGGCACAAAAAAAGTAGATGAGAAAGTGGATGTCATAATAGACACAAAAGAATATGCAAACTTAGATGAAAGACAAGATGCAATAAGGGATGTAAAAGTGGATGAGAACATGGGTGAAATAGGGGAAACAAAATTGGATGCAATGGAAGTATATGCGAAAGAAGATAAATGCATGCAAAAAGTGGATGCGAAAGGTGGATGCAAAAATAGATGCAATATTTGATGCAAAAGAGGATGCGAAGATGGATGTGAAATTGGAAGAAAATGTGGATACAACAGTAAGTGAAAAACATGGCACAAATTGTGGCACAACAAAAGTGGATGTAATGATAGATGTAAAAAAAAAGAAAAAGAAGATGCAAAAGAAGATGCAAAAAGGGATGTAAAAGAGGATGCAAAAGTGGATGTAAACATGGGTGAAACAATGGATGCAAAAGTTGATGCAACAAAAATTGATGCAAAAGTAGATGCAATATGAGACACAAAACCTGATGCAAATCTTGACGCAAAAAGTGGATGGATCCAAAAATAGATGTAAAAGTTGATGAAAACCTAGATGTATGAGGATGCAATCGTGGATGCAAAATTATAAGCAAAAATGGGTGCAAAGGGAGATGCCAAACTAGGTGAAAATTATGGCACAAGAAAATTGGATGTACTAGTGGACACAATGACAAACGAAAAAGAGGATGTAAATATGGATGCAAAACTAGATGCAAAACTAGACAAAATCCTCAATGCAAAACTTGGAACAAAGGGGATGCAAAAAATGATTCAAAAATGTATGCAAAATATGATTTAAAAAATGATGCAAAAGAGGATGCAATATGTGATGCAGAAGTTGATGCAAGTGTAGGCACAAAAATTGGATGCAATAGGGGATGAAAAAGTTGGTGAAACACAATAAGGTGCCAAACTTGATGCAAAACATGGTGCAAACTATGGCTCAAAACTTGGGATAAAACCTGGTGTAATACCTGGGGTAAAACCTGGTGCAAAACGTATTACAATACCTAGTGCTAAACTTGGTGTAAGACTTGGTGCAAAATTCGGTGCAAACTTTACATCAAGTTTTGCACCATATTTGATAAATGGACACAAATAGCACCAAAAAATGTACTCTAGATACAAAAAAGGAAGCAAAAAGGGACGCTAATTATAGGGTTTTTTTGTACTGAATTCTTATTCAATCCTTAGCTCTTCAAGGACTTAATGATATCATATTTGCCACTCTTTCTTAGTGGCTTTGTGACCTTGGATGATCTCTTTGAAGTTGTTGCATTATTTTCATCCCTTTCCTGATCTTTCAAAAGAATTTTAGCAATGAAACAATGAACTATTGTATTTATAACCATACAACAAGGTTGCATGTTAGGTTCAAGAATCTTTGCATCAGTCTACATCAAACAAGGTACATTCATTACCGAAAGCATTTTGGGATTTTTAATAGGGTACACCAGCCTGTGATGATTTTTGGAAGGAGAAAATATTGAGTTTAATGGCATTGAAATGTAAAAATTGGCCTCTTCTCAATCAATTTAATTTTCTATTAGAAATTAAGAGGTGGATGGGGGGTCCCCGCTTTGATATGGATGGTTCATCTTCTAGTGAGATTTTTGGGAAACCATCAAACATGATACCCACCTCTTGGTTAAATTTCAATGGGAGAGAACCACCAAAATTCATAATTTGGGATTGGTATCAAGTGTTAGATAAGCTATCGCCAAGTGAACACAAGGTTTAACCTTTAACATAGTGCGTAACTTTGACTTCAACGTTCAAATTGTATTTGTATCTGGTAATGCACTTCCACTATTTTTTTTAGCCGATGAGGTTTATGTTGTCAAACTTTTCTTTGCATTTGAATCAACATTTTATGCATCTACTTTACCACTTCAATTCTTACTCAATCCTTAGCTCCTCAAGGACTTGATGGTACCAGATTTACCAGTCTTTCTCAGTGGCTTTGTGACCTTGGATGATCTCTTTGAAGTTGTTGTACATTTTTCATCCTCTTCCTAATATTTAAGAAAAAACGAGCTACGTAAAATACAAACTATTGGATTTACAACCCTGCTACTAGGTTGCATGTTAAGTTAAAGAATCTTTGCAACAACTTACATCAAACGAGTTGCATTCGTCACAGAAAGAATTCCAAATTTTTAATAGGGAATGTCATCTTTTGATGAGTTTTTGAAGGAGACAAGATTTATTAAAATGGTGTTGAAACTTGAAATATTGCCTCTTCTCAATTAATTTAATTTTCTATTAGAAATTAATTTAAAAACCAACAATCCCATGGTCAGGATGCAAGCCAGCTGGGGATCCACATAAGGATCGTATACATGTTCAATCGATTTATGTAAGGGTCAGTGAGCAGACTCACCCATGACCTCACACAAATGATCACCTTAAGAACAAAAATAATGCCTAGCAGATCCACAATGTGAGGTTGGGCAGCACCTTAAATATCCAGGTGGTGGGAGTTGGGGAATACATGAACCCATCTATTTGACATTCAATCTGGTGTTACAAGTATCTTCAAAGGTCTAATACAAGAGTGTTCTGGTTCGAGGAGGAAACTCTATTGCAGTTGGTCTTGGCAAACAGATGGCACAATTGGTCTGGTGTGTCCTTATACTTATCTGTTTCCCTGGGTTGGGGGCTAACATTAGTTATGCGCCTTGCAGACGGAGGGGAAAAGGAACAATGGGGAATTGGAAAGTTTTTGTGATAGCATGTACTAGCTTTCTCGACTATGTTATGACTATCTTCATATTTTATGGAACTTTTTTATCTCGTATGAGAATGTTTCGTGGATTTTGGGTCTTAATTACTCTATTCACTTTGCATATTGAATGTGAGCTCCATAATTTAGAGTTTCAATTCAAATGGATAACCCTGTAGAAAGGAAGGGTAAAGGACTTTTGGTCAGGTCAGCTTTGTGGAGTTTGGGCTAAGGAGTGCAAGGGAGCACTATTAAAACTCTGAAAGCACCTCACACTCTAGGTTGGTCCGTGTTTTCCTTTGAGTATTGGTTCAAGTTGTCAATTCATGGTGTGTTGTAGTGCAAAAACGTGCTCATGTTCTGCAGTCCTTCTCTTAGGATTAAGTATAATTTTTATTGTTTGTTGCTTTTATGTCCTACAGTTAATCCATGTCTACATAAGATACTTCTCCCTTCAGCCTCTACATAGTGTGTTGGGTCTTGAGCGAGGGTAGGTTCAGATAAGTTAATGAAGGGCATTTTAGCAACGTCCGTCATGGTGAAGTCCCCTCTTGGTTTTGGTGCCTCTGCGTACATAAGTAGTGGTTGTAAAAATTAGGTTGGTAAGGGTAAAGAAAGAGGTTCAACTTTTTGCAAGCCTTCACACCAACACAGCAAAACATCAGATGCCTAGATCCTAGAAAACATTGTCTAGGCCTATTATGAGGGGACTCCAGCCCCGATAAAGCATATGATCTTGACCTGGGAGGTAGAATTAAATCAGAAGGCTGAGATAGAGCTTCTTATGGAGGACTGGAGTGGTCTAATCCCCACCCTGGTCATACATGCAGACACCTCACTCTGTATAAACAATATGTACACCTTTTCTGGATAATGAAAAGCATTGTTGCAAAAACTATGACATCCTCTTTCACAATTTCTGCAAATAAAGATCATGGTCTCAATGAGATTAAGAACGGAAGTTGATTCAAGTTTAGCTCCAGCAATAGAATGCTCACCTAGGCCATATTGAGTGCCACATTCCTTGTTTGCCTCAATCGTAACTACTAGGATTAAATGCAAAGGATCTCGCTTTGGTGGAATCATCATATGACTAGATGATGGAACGTTCCTATCTAACATCATTTTTTATTATTTTTTGATGTACATGTCAAGTATAATTTATGTTTCTAGTTATATGGTTAGTAGATGGTTTCCAGACTATAAGTCCTATAAGGCATTTGTAGACAGACTCAAACTATTTAAGTTTTGGCTGGCGTATAATGTGGTTTGATGGTCAATGGACCTAGTTTCCCACTGGGAAGGTTGAGGTGAACGAACAATTATTATGATTATAATCTTCCTGATTATTGAAATGAATGAATGAATAAGTGTTTCCAAGCTTAAAAAAAAACCAACAATAATATTTGTTAAGATCAAATATAAAACTTACTTTCTTGACCGCCTTTTCACTAATCCGAAATGCCTTGGCCAACACATCCTCTGGAACAGGGGTAGTTGAACCAAGCAAGGAGAATGGAAGCACTTGAAAACTTGGTAGATGGTTGTTAAATGTAGTGATGGTCATAACAAAGGACATCCCAATGTTGTGCTGAAAATGCACTAAACCCCTCAGAAAAACAATCACATCTCCTTTATCTAACTTATGGGAGAATAAAATATTGTTAGTAGTGATTAAAACAAGAAAAGTGGTTTCATCCACCATAAACACAATCTTCAGCACATGTACATGGATAAAAATAAATTGAGAGGAAAGACATGTTTACAAAGATGACATAAAAAAGAAAATCTCTATTACAATTTTGCATTCGATTAAAATACAACTATATAGCTCAACTTAGATCCTACTACTTCTAACCTTAGAGATAGTATTTAAGAAAATATCTCATATACCTCCTACAAATCTCAAAATAATTCCAAACTTAGCATGGAATCCATGGAAGCATTATTATTTCCAAGTCCCTCCATGAATGCTTACATGGAAAACATAGAAAAATGCACATTAAAACAATAAGAATGATTCTTGTCTCATTGGTATTCATCAACTCTCACGTCCACTCTGGAATCTTGCAAACACTACTCTTTCTTTACCACCATATTTTTGAGCTGCCATTTTACCTCCATTTAAAATGAAACTTCCTCTTACCATTTTTAACGAACATTGCAAGATCAACAATACTGACATCTTGGCTCATTGGGGTTTCTATGATAAGAGTTTTCAAGTAATGAACCATCCTATTAACCAACCACCATCTGTCATATATTTTTCTTTCGTCTATCCATTAGTTTCTAGGATGGAGGTATGGGTATTGAATGTGTTGAAAAGTGGACCAAACAACTTGACCTTACTAGCACATGAGAATTAAAGTTCAGAACCCCAGAACTTCCATTTTAAGAACCCCCAACCCTTTTACAACTAGAATTAAAATGGAATGGAAAACTACCTAACAAAAAGATCTCATAACAACCAACTCAATTATCATGAAACTATCAGTTGTCACCACGCCCTTACTTAGCATAATTAAAGGGTTGTTCATCTTGTTCAATATTTATCTTAGAGTTTTCCTTCTTCATGGGGAAACAATTAGAGAGGTCAATTCTAAAAATATCTCACTCACATATTGAGTTGACCAATCCCAACAAATTGTTGTACTAACTCCAAATAAATCTCAAAATCATATGAGGCCAATAGCTTGAATCACAAGGGCTGAAGAAGAAATACAGAATGGAAACGACATCATTGTCATAGGGTTGTCCAATCCTCCATTTTAATAAAAGCCTCAAACTTGGTGATGGGAAGTTGAAAATAAAATTAAAATTGGGAAGGAAGCATTTCTACGCTAGTTCTAGAAAGACATAGTTAGTAGAGTTTGAGGTAGATAGTAGATAGGCATATCGTTCAAGTCGAGATAGCGATAGTTTTAGGTAGGTAGCAGTAGTTCCAAGAAACATTCATAGGTTTTCAGATAATGGTCAAGAAGTTGTTCAAACAGCATCCCTACAGTTCCAGGCAACTTACATACACAACATTCAAGATGGTTTTTAGTTCTAGTGGGAAGCACATGTGAGACCCACTTCTCTCTCATTATATTATTTGTTTTTGTACATTACTTGAGTTTTAAACTAGAAAACAAAAATTGAAAACATTTCAAAACTGGGTCCCTTAAACATTTGTTTAACTACTTGCAACTGACAAGGAAATTGGTAAGATAACATGGTAGGGGGAAAGGGGGGACTAATCCAGAAAAAATTGCAGGTTTTGGTGGCAACTAAATAGCTAGGAAACATAGAGTTACAAAAAAAACTCCAAACATGTGGGATGTGGCATGTGGATATCAAATGAAAATACTAAGATCAGTACTAAGGAGGCTTCTGGAGGAAGGTTGGTGCACACCTTGGTATCACAATATCCCAATATCAAGAGGAGTTAGGGAGCCCTAATCCAAAACTATTGTAGATAATATAACCGGGAACTAGAATCCCTATCTCCCAAAGTTTTCTCAAGCCAATGCATTTGACATAAATGAGAGATTTATCTTTGTGAAAGCAAAGTAGTACAAGGGGATTTTACGGTGTAGTCAAACAAAAAATATGAGACAGTCATAGATAGAATAAACTCAAGTGGATATTACCAAAAATAGCTAAAAAATACAATTGTAATTTCCAAAATTCATTTATTAGTAGAAGAGTAGGAAAATCAAGATATGAATATTAGAAAAAATAAAGAGGTCATATTAAAACAAGATAAACCTAGGCCAAAGAAAAGTGAAATTGAAGTTATTCCGACAAAAAAAGAAGAGCGTAGTATGGACACATATAGGCCCACAACCACTCCATTGTTTTGGGCATCGAAATTCTATGTAAGTGAACTCATGAGCATGAAAAAATATAATTGAGTATATTGAGTTAAAAGGGCATCATGAAGATTTGAAATTAAAAGAAATTTTGGAAACCAATCAGAATCTTGAAAGGGGAAACAAGGTTCTCGAATAGAAGGTAATAAGCTTACAAAACAATATGGAAAGAGGGATGCAAGAGTTGATCATGCTAAATAAGAGTTAGAGCAAACAAAGGCAGTAGAAGATAAAGACATGGGGACAAGGAAAATTAGTAGAGAAAATTAGATGGAAGAGTTTCAGTCAACAATTGCAAACATGGAAATGAGAGAAAAAAAACTAAAGCAAAAAATAGAAGAATCTAAATCTTGGGCTCAAGTAGTAAACGAACCATTGATTGAGAAAAAATAAAACATCGAGAGACAAATTAAGAGGAAAATAAGAGAAGGAAAATATAGGTAAGAGAAGGCAACAAGTGTGAACATCAAAGGCCTGAAAGATTATAGAGAAAAAGAAAAAACAAATATTTTAGCAAGGGATTTTATCAAGGACAAGTTTAATTGGATGGTTTATATTCAACAAGAAAATAAGATTGGCAGGAAAACATAAAATGGAAGGGATAGACATGTCAAAGTTTCATTAATGAATGTAGAAGACAAGATGGCCCCAATCATCAAAGGGATATTCAATAACATCACATAAGGAAATTTTCCAATTGAATGGACAACAATTGTTGCTATCCCTCTTTACAAAAGTGGAGATACCAATAATCGCTCTAATTATCACATTATTATGGTCAATACTCTTCCTGGAAAATTGCTTGGGAGCATGAAGGAGGGTATAATTAGCAGGTGGGAAGAAAAAGAGGGTATGAGAGAAAAAGGACTAGTTGTTTTTATACCAAGGCACTCTATTATTAATCATTGCATCACTCTTAGGAACCTCATTGAAAAAGTATGGGAAATTCTGGGTGGGGAAGCCTTTTGTTTCTTTATTGATTTCCAAAAATATTTTGACATTCTTTCTAGGGATAAGATTTTGAGAAGAATGGAAGAGCTTGAAATCCCAAGTGAATATATAGTTGTTATCTATAAATTGTATAAGAATGTTAGTGCTAAAATCAGAATTAAGGAGGGATTTTTGAAATTCTTTGGTATTGACAATGGGGTCAAGCAGGGGTGCCCCCTTTCCCCCACTCTATTTGGTTTATGTATTGACAAGCTAAAATAATGGCTAAATAACACCAATAGAGAGTGTATTCAAGTACCATGTTATGTGGTGAAGCTAATTTTCTATGTTGACAGTCTTATTGTAATTGCAAAATATTCTCATGGTCTGATAGATTATTTGAAGGCCTTAGAGATTTTTTGTTAAGAGGTAGGGATGAAAGTAAACACTATAAAAAAGTAAAGTCATTATCTTCTCTTTGAAGTGGAAAAAGCAATAGGCTAGATTTATATTTGAGGAATAATCCTTGGAGATAGTGGAATAATACAAGTAATTGCGAATTTTTTTTTAGATCATAATAAGTTGGGAGACATACATAACTAAAAGGATCCAAGGGGGATGGAGAGATTCTTACCTTCTTCAAAAAATATGTAGGAAAGTAGAACTATGGGAATAGAAAACCAAAAAAACTATTTTTGGAGTGTTTATTACCCCAACTGTCCTCTACCATTATGAGGTTTGGGGGAGCATCATGTCAAATCACAAGTGGCGACAACTAGAAAGAATTCAAAAGAACTTAATCATTAGTAACCTCAAAGTCAATTCAATGGTCCCATATGAAATCTTGCTAGCATAGGCTGGAATGTTCCTAATGGATTCTTCAACAATCATTTGTTTGTGGAGTAGTGGCTACAACCAGCCTCCAAAATTTTTTCTTCACTTTGTTTTGGAGCCCCACTCCTCAAAACCTTACCAGCATATCTTGCACTTCTTACGTACTTGTGTTTCGTTCAAGTTTATCTTTCACTTTGCAGCTTGTTTTCACTTACTTGTTCTATCGACCAACCACAAGTTTACCCCTTGACTTGGATTACATCCATCTCTTGCATTGTCTTGGAAAACTACACAATCCTAGAAGGCAACCAACCTTACTCTCAAGAATTGTGTAGAGCATCCTAACAATCAACCCTGCTCTCCAGAAGTTCACAGAGTAGTTTGACAGATAGCCTTGCACAAAGAAATTGTACAAAATGTCCTAACATTGAGCTTTAGATTAGAAATTGCATAGACCCAACTGACAGCTTATCTTCAGCTGGGAAATTGTATAGAGCATGAGAGGCAGTCACAGCCACTAATACAAGGAATTGTGCAGAAGCATTCCGTCGACTATTGTCTCATGCATGTGTTGGAACGTTCCTCATTTCCCTCCAAAGCTGTGCAATATTACCATGCACGCAAGCCATCCTTTCCAAAAAAAGAAAAAAAAAGAAAAAGTATCTCTAGAAAATAGGGTTCTATTTTAGCACTAGGAATTACATGCAAGTTTACTTTAGAAGCTTTCCGCCAATTGTTGCTTTTTCCTAGATTTGTGGCATGTGCATCATAAACCCTAAACCTACCAAATCTATTTAATGGATGCCCTAGAGCTCATTCTACACATTCGATTTTAGAGTTCTAGTTGCCCAACACATCTAGGAACCTTCGACACAATCAACACAAATTTTTTAGGTAAGTTTTTCTTTTCAAGTATTTTGTTTCTTTTTTGGTTGCTTTTATTTCCTCGGCTTGTGTGAGTTTTTTTTTGCATGTTATACTGAACACCTTTGGAATTTTAGTTTGTTTTAACTTTTAGAAGTGTTGTTTCAAGTTTTGAATTTTCTTTCTTAAGTGTCACATTCATAACATTGTTTTTGGATTAATTGTCGTCGTTGTGGTGACCCTCTCCACCAAATTCGTTGTTTGCCCATTTCACTGATTCCTACATTGATTTTGATTGGATACATGATCATTCACTCTATACACCATCCTTCACTCATGCATTCAGATCTACTCATTTAAAGGTTGTTCTTGGGTAGATTGGAGCTATCTTTGCTTAGATCTTGCTTTACCTAACATGTACTGCGCATTCCTGGAAATCGAGGCTTTGCCTTTGATCCACGAATTGCGCAGAGATTGCTTGTCACTAGCCTCCAACTATGCTCTACACAGTTCTAGGAGAAAGTTCCCAGTATTATCGACTGGGATTATGTAATCTGGAGTCCCAACTAGCAGTCAAGCCACATTGAACTATGCATTGGGCAGTTCCAGTCCACAGTCAACCCAACTGGATTGCACTCTACACAGTTCTAATCAGTAACAGGTCTCGCTGGTAGCTGAGACTGCGTGAGTTCCAACTGATAGTCTCCAAGCTTCTAAGGATCACTACTGTGTAATATTTCCTGGTAGGAAACCAATTTGTTGCATGATCGGTCCTTGAAGTTCTTTGTGTTTTTTAACTCACTTTTTCATGTCGTGACATTCCACTCTATCTCCAGATACATCATTTGTTGAGTTGTCTCTCAATAGTACAAGCATCATTGTTTCCAAGAGATGTGGGTCAAAGGACACTGTAGAGAGAAACACTAGAGATGTGGTTGAATAGGTGCCAATGAACTTTCACATCTATGCAAACACATAGTTGTTTGTAGAGAAGGACATGAATATCACATGGCAAGAAATAAAAGACATATTTGCAGGCACTTCCAAGGAATATCTCAAAGATCGACAAGTCTATGTCAATATTCACAAGTCAGGCATGTATAGGGTTACATTCAAGTACCCCGCCTTCCCGTGCACAAATATCATTCACTGGGTTGTCTGACAGATAGATCATGAAACATTGACATTGAGCAGCACTAGTGGGACATAGCTTTCCACATTCAATATGAAAAACTATCACCACATGGATCACTTTCCGTGACCGGTGAACTACATGGATGCATTGTTCTTCACACCCAACCACAATGTAAATTCTACAGATATCATGAAGCATTGAGTAAAGGGTCCATTGAAGTTCAAAACTACACCCAACTAGGGCTACAAGACAAAGCCACTCAAGAAGGCTTACCAACTCTTGGTCATATTTGCACGTCGCTTGTATGGCTAAGAGAGGATGGAGACCTTCAAACAAAGTTGGTTTGTTATGTTGGATTAGTTCAAAAATGAAGGAAGGCCTTTCAATTGGTTGGACATGTTAGCTCTTCAGCGAAAAGTGCATGTGTCAAAAGTCTAAGTATGGATAAGAAAGATTCTATATGTCCACATACCTACTTGATATAATCTATGCCAAACAGTGGTTCCCTAGCATGGGTTGGACATGGACACCATCAGAGGAAATTACAAATGTTTATTGCAACTTTCTCTCTGAGTGATGCTACGAAGGAATCATGATGAGCGTGTCTAACCACATCATCACCCTACTGTACAAGATAGTATTTGAGTAGGATCCACCTTGCATGTCCTATTTGAGTAGGATCCACCTTGAGTAGGATCCACCTTGGAACTGTAGGGAGTAGCACCACTACAAGAAACAACAAAATAAACAATGAGTAGCAAACCGGCATAATATAAAGGCAAGAGGAGGATTTTCAAGAGTGCAGAGGCAAAGAAAAGCTACAAGTTCAAAGAAGATCCACTTGTTGAGACATTAACTTTAGAGATAGATGCAAAGAGGTGAGAACACGAAAGAAGAGTAGTGCAAAGAAAGAGGGAGAAGTAAATATTGAAAGAAGTAGAGGGGAAGTTGTAGGAAATGGAGAAGAAACTAAAAGTAGAACAAGAGTTTAGGAGGAGAGAAAGGGAAGAAAGGCAGAAACAAGAATAGAAAGAAGCGGAAGCTACACTATCAGAGAAAAATGTGTAGATACAAGTTGAGATAGTAGAGCAATAAATAGATGATGAACATGGTGACTGGGTACAGATTTGGGAACTTTCTTAGCAGGTTGAGTAGTTGGTTGAGGAAATAGACATGGAGACGGAACAAGAGTTAGTGGATGAAGGCATAGATCTCATGTTGAGGGCATCCAAGGTTGTTCCATAGTCTCCACCACCTTCAGAA
Organism: Pinus taeda; assembly: GCA_000404065.3. Taxonomy (NCBI): domain Eukaryota; kingdom Viridiplantae; phylum Streptophyta; class Pinopsida; order Pinales; family Pinaceae; genus Pinus; species Pinus taeda. The sequence continues at coordinate 272,623 of APFE030499033.1, read as the reverse complement.
TGACAACCAGTCCCAAGCGACCAAGGAGAATTTGTTCCCCTTAATGATGATCTGGAGACGGATGTGCATAATCTAACATTCAACGAAACAAAATAGAGGATTGTATAGGCATGAAGAAAAAGGCTCCTGGATGATAATACATCACCTGCACACACAAAATAAAGGATGATTGTACCAGATGTTAGAAGACATCCCGTTGCCATTGTTGAGGCTTCTAAGGCTTATGCAAAATCCAAAATTTCAACGTTCAAGTTCCTGATAGCAGAGAATGATAGAATGGTGAAGGACTTGCAAGAGGGTAGATAGATTACAAAGCAGTCTATAGGATCCACCGGGACAGAGATGAAGAAAGAAATAGTGGTAGAGATATCAACTTGGAAGCCACCATGTGGACAGGGTATAGAATATTTTTCACCATGTAAAAAGCAGTTGTCCATTTATATGGTTTTCAGCTGCAGTGCATGTAGACAACCGAAACTCTCAAATACATTCACACTGCTATTCTGCACATGCAAGAATGGAAAATGAGGTATAGTGGAGCCCTTCTTTACTTGCACAAGAGGATGAAGCCAAAGGTTGAGCTAGACAAAGCATGGATTCATATGTTAATCCAAAACTATGAGCAACTCCCTCCGCTCATCACTAGCATTGGGGTTTCCTATGCACGATTTTTCAGGAGTCTGGATGTCATAGCTGGAATGTAGAAGATCCCTTCCATCAGAAACCTCACCTAGGCCATGAGGAAGAACCAAGTCATGTTGGATGTTGACAAGTACATAGAGCAGTTGATGTGTGAAGCAACTCAGTGCAGAGAACATGCAAAGGTACATCAGTGATCCAGCCACACTTAGGACAATGCTACACATTCTTTAGGATCAGTTGGACAAAGGTTTCAAAACCATATAACTAGAATCCATGGAGGCAAGAGTCTGCTTCAAAAAAGATGTCATCAAAATAGTATGACACAATAACGCAATACCAAGGTTGGTATTAGTTTTCCACTAAAGATCATCGTCATGAGGTTACCGAGCTAGTCTTTCCCCAAGACCCTAGTTGATGTTGTTTGTCTTGTCAAGATGACTCAAGTCTATTTTTTTCCCACATGGGTATATGTGGAGATTGTATTATTGTAAATACGTTGTAAGTAAAAATCCAATTGTCATTACTGGAATGTGAACAATCGTTGCTGTAATGTGAAGAGTCATCAGGGTGTTCCAAGAGTCAAAGGGAAATGTCAAGGGTCACCACACCCTTTGCTATATATAGAACCTCATAACTCATAGTACAGTCTTTTGGGAGCCAATATTTTGGCTAGGCATTGCATAGAGAAGTCTTGGAGAGTATTTTTATGAGCCTTGGCCTCTCCATAGTGTAGAGTGAGTATATCGTGTTGGAGGAGCAGGCAGTGTTGACTGTAATATTCAACTATTAGTGCTAGTGGTTTTCAATGGTGTATCTATTGATGGAACTTTCACTTTAATAATATATAACAGAGCCAACAAGTTTTGATGCATATGTTGTTATTGTAGTTGGACTATTCTATTTTCTTTAGAAATGTGTGTTATTAACTTACACATTCATGTATGAACTATTTTGTATGCAATTGTATGAATCTGGTTGCAATCGTGTTGTTGGTTTAACCCCTCACTTTAGATTGTGGACTATTCTTCTTTCCATCTTGTGATGTCATTCGGCTCACATGTTCCTTTCATTCTATGTGCTATTACATGCTTCTAAGGGACACACTTCATTTTCCACCCCATGTGTTAGAACCTCCACACATCTCACTTGGATTGGTGCAAGGTCACACACTTGCTTCCAACAAAGATATCACACATACCTCTGTGCACTATCCCACTCAAGGAATTACTTTACTACCCACTATTGGGACTCCTAAAACAAACAGTCTAAGGTCTAGTTGGGACTTCTTACCATGGAGATCCCCTTGCACGTTAGCAAGTACAACACTGACAACATTTCTCACACTAGAATGAGGGTTAGATGACAAGCTGAGTCCTCAAAGTCTATTTTGAATCTCTACACATCTTTCATGACTTACATTACAGTTAATCCTCTTACATTTTTGTGCATGGATGTGATTTTGAAGTGTCAGAGGATATCCTTGATGACTTGTAACATAACACATATGATGGTGAAGGCATAGCATCTTTTCTTATTTGCAGAGTTGCCTTCATGGGCTACTGTGAAAGGAATAAAATCCATGAGGATCACATTGCTTTCTCGCTATTCGCATTCATGTTTCGAGGCCACACACTACAATGGTGTGTCACATTTCCCGAAACCTCCATTCGCTTTTATGATCAGATGATTGGAGAGTTGGCTCATGCTTTCTATCACTATGATCGTAAATCACTCAATAAAAAATTCTACAATTAATAAAAGCACCTAATGAATCCATTTTGCAATTTTGGAAATGCTTCCAAAATCTCGCTTTTCAAATCACAGAAGATGAATTTGATTGGAAATTTCATCATGAAATATTTTAGTATCTTCTTCACATATATGCAAATCCACATGTGCTAGAATCCTATGAACCCCTCCCATCATACCTCAGTTCTAGAGCTTCCAAACCCAAGATGGACAAGGTTGTTGTCACAAGTGACCCTCCATTTGCTTCTCATCAAACAACTCTAACTCCACAATGCAAGGTGGGAGAAGTTGTGAACCCATATTTCAAACTGTCATGCCCTCCCACCCCACCTATTCTAGATATCTACATATATTTGGCTTACAAGCCTATTGGTTGGCATGTGAACTTGTTCTCTCAATCTTCGTCCTCTCATTCTATTGATCCTGTGGATTGTACTATGTTGTTTTCTCCCGTTCCGAACACCACACTTGTTGTTCATGAGGATCAAGTTGTCAACGAATTTGGTATTAAGTGGCCAACCTATAATGTCATTTATGATAAGTATGTGTGGGAGTCTAAAGAAGAACCCATGGTGAAGGATGACCTCCTTCTATCTAAAACTCATCTGCTGCTTCCTCACATCATTTATTATTCTTCCATTTTGGATTTGTCTTCTGAAAATCCATCCCTAGATATTTTTACTTCCGATCATTCACATAACATATTAGATGTCAGTCTATCATTTGATTATAGAGGGGACACATCTTTCTATTTGAATCCACCCAATCTATCATCTTTTATTTCTAGAAACTTAGAGTGTGAACAGTATTGTCTATGATTAACCCCTCTATATGATTCATTAGATCATGAGGATGCTAATGAGTATATCAAATTTTCTGGTCATGGATGTCATGATCTCTTTACTCGTTTATTTGTTTTCGAAGTTGATTCATTAGTTGTTGACCTTTTAAGCCACTGGTATTTGATGGTCTACCTGATGCTGAAGTGGAAACCCCTCAATTTGTCGAGGCACTTCAACCCGATATGATGGTTATGTCAGGTCCGCATTGTCTTGAGGTTAACTCCACTTTCGATCAAAAAAGTGTTAAAATTCCCCAGGCTCCTCATCACTCTATCATTTGCATTGAAGATCAATCTAGTGTAGATATTCCACATCCTCCACTTGAATCACATGATACCATCGCTTATGCATTGGAGGAATCATACACAGTGAGCACTCTTACTAAGAAAACGTTGTCTTCCTTTTTCATGTTTTCTCATTTTTTATGGTCAAAAGAGTGTACATACTTTTACTCTTTTATTTTCTATGAACGCATTCAATATTCGAGTGTGTTGATCTCTAATGTATTATATTTATTATGTGTTGGTTTATTTGAATATATTTCTAGTCAATTATGCCTTCACCAACATGGGTCAACCAATGCGCTAGTCACTGCATTATAAATATCACTTCACATGAGTAGGCGCATGCACTGTTTAGCATAGGAGTATGAGTAGTGTTTGATTTCTTCTTTTATTTTCTCACATTTTTTTCTTTACTTATTTGTTTTGATTTCATTTAATTGTGCCCTTTTCTTGTTTGTTTGCTTGCTTGTTATGCACCCATAGGTTCAGCTTCACATGAAAGCATGTCTGGCTCTTGAGATAAGCGAGGTCAAGTACAAGAGGACTTGTACATCTATCAACAATTGGTTATCTGTTATCCTCTCTTTATGACAATCTTGTTCTCCTCAGTTGACGACACCTTGATGGAAAATACATTATATTCAGAAGCGAGTCTAAGTGAAAACACAATGCTTGCACTTTTAACTAGTACCACCTACTCTAATCATTTTTTCTATATTCGATTAACCCTTTCCAGCTTAGTCAGGTAGAGTAAGGTGAGGGGGGAAACCTTAAAAAGTGTGTCAAAGGTATTTATAACATACTTAACTAAAGGGACAACCTATTATGCTCTCAATAAGTTAGGATCCCTCTTCTAGCTCCTGAAAAATAAATAAGTGCCTATGCACAATTCGTTGAAAAAAAATTAAAAAAATTAAAAAAGGAAAAATAAAATAAAATAAAGGTGAAAGAAGATGAAGGATTCCTTCACAGAGAGGTGATTCAAGTAACTCCTTTGAGGTATTGACTAGGCTCACTGGTAGCGGAGTGATGCTTGTGTTGTTGCGTAACTTTGTCGGGTACTGCCTAGGCTTGCTGGTAGTGGAGCAACACCAGAGATCAAACTAAGACTCTGACAATTATATTACTTGTGCATCAATAATCCCCTCTTCCCCTATCGAAACAACTCAGTTGACTTGGTTTCGTACGTGTGTTGATTGATCAAGAGAATGGTAGGTACTATATCTTTAACTCAAGCTAGTGAGGATACCACGATGATCAAAGAATCGAACAATACTTCCGGAGGGGTTAGACTCACTTTACACAAAAAAGGTCCATACAAAGAGCTAGAGTTGTACTAGTGTGACTAATGTTGTAGCAGCTACAACCACCCTCCAAAATTTTTCCTTTGATTTGTTTTGGAGCCTCCCTCCTCAAAATCTTAGTAGCATGTCTTGCACTGCTTAGGTACTTGTGTTTCATTCAATTTTATCATTCACTTTGTAGCTTGTGTTTGGTTACTTGTTCTTTCGACCAACCACAAGCTGACCTCATGACTTGGTTTACATCTGGTTCTTGCGTTGTCTTGGAAAGTTGTGCAATCCTAGAGGGAAACTAGCCTTGCTCTCAACATTTGCGCAAAGCAGCCTGGCAGTTAACCCTGCTCTCCAGAAATGCACAAAGCAGTCTGGCTGACAAGCTTTCTCAGCAAAATTGTGCAGAACATCCAGACACTGGGCTTTGTCTCCGGAATTGTGCAGACCTAGCTAATATCTTGTCTTCAGCTGGGAAATTACACAGAGCATGAGAGGAGGCCAGAGCTACTCAACTGAGGAATTACGTAGAAGCATTCCATTATTTGTTTCCTGATGCATGTCCTGACAAGTTGTTAGATTCCATCCAAAACTATGCAATCTTCCCACGCATGCATGGAAACCTCTCCTAAGAAAGAAAAAAAAAAAAATTAAAAACATCCCTAAAAATAGGGATCTATTTTTAGGACTGGGAGTTACATGCAAGTTGATTTTAGAAACTTTTGTCCAAGAACTATCTTTTTCTTGATTTGTAGCATGCACGTCATAAACCCTAATTCTACTAAATCTATTCAATGGATGCCCCAAAGCTCATTCTACACATTTGATCTTAAAGCTCTAGCATTCCCAAGGCATCTAGGAACCTTCGACACAATCAGAAAAGTTTTTCTAGGTAAGTTTTTCCTTTCAAGTCTTTTTCTTCTCTTTCTATCACTTTTATTTCCTAGGCTTCTGTGAGTGTTGTTTTCCAGGTCTTATTGGATGAACACTGGAATTTTGGTTTTTTTAACTTATACAAGTCTTATTTCAAGTTTTTCATTATCTTTCCTAATTGTCACATGCATAACAATGATTTTTAACTAAAGGTTGTCGTTGAGAAAACCCTCTGCACCAACTTCATTGTTCGTCCATTTGACTCATTCTTGCATTTGCTTTGATTGCATGCATGATCATTCACTCATGTATGCACCATCCTTTGCTCATGAATTTAGATCTACTCATTCTCAAGTTTCCCTTAGGTAGATCTAGGCTGCCTTGGCTTAGATCTCGCTTTCCCTAGCATGCAATGCGCATTCCTAGAACTCAAGGCTTTGCCTTGGCTCCAGGAATTACATAGAGATTATATACCACTGGCCTCCAGTTGTGCTATTCATAGTTCTAGGAGACATTTCTGAGTCTTTCCTACTAGGATTGCGCAATTCACAGTCCTAGCCAACTATCAAAGCAAACTGAACTGTGCATTTCATGGTTCCAATCCAAAGTCAACCTAACTGGAGTGCACTTTACATAGTTCCAGTCAGCAGTAGGTCTCACTAGCAGTTGATAATACGTAACGCACAATTCGAGCTCATAGTCTCCCAACTTCTGAGAGTCACCACTATGCAATATTGCACAACAATCACCTAGTGTGTTACATGATCGGTTCTTGAAGTGATTTTTTTTTTTTAACTGACCTTTCCTTGTCATGAGTGCCTACTCTATCTCCAGGTACACCAATTGTTGAGAAGTCTCTCAACAATATAGACATCATGGTTTTTGAGAGAGTTGGTTCAAAAGACACTATAGAGAGTAGCACTATAGATATGGTAGAACAGGTGCCAATGAACTTGCCCATCTATGAAGCAATGCAGATGTTCATAGAGAAGGACCTCAAGATCACATTATAGAAATAAATGACATATTTGTAGGCACTTTCAAGGAAGATCTAGAATATCGACAAGTCTATGTCAACATTCACAAGTCAGGTATGTACAGGGTTGCATGCAGGTACCCTTCCTTCCCGTGCACAAATATCATTCACTGGGTTGTCTCACATACCGTTCGAGAGATGATGACATTGAGAAGCTCCAATTCAACATATCCTTCCACCTTCATGAGGGAAAACTATCATGAGATGCATCAAGTTTTGCAACTGGTGAACTACACGGATGCACTATTCTTCACTCTCAACAATATTGTAAAATCTAGAGACATCATGAAGCATTTGGTAGTAGAGCCATCGAAGTTCAATATGACACCCAACTAGGTCTACAAGATGAATTCACTTAGGAAGGCTTCCCAACTCTTGGTCAACTTTCCATGTCACTTCTATGGCCAAGAGAGCATAGAGACCTTCCCGCAAATTTGGGTTGTTATATTAGATCAATTTGCAAATGAAGGAATGTCTTTCAACTGGTCAGACATGTTGGATCTTCAGCTAAAAGTGCATGTGTAAAATTCTCAAAATCCTCCTAATGATGGACAATCAAGATTTCATATTGTTATGTACCTTCTTGATGTAATCTATGCCCAACAATAGTTCCCTGACATGCGTTGGACGTGGACACCATCATAGGAAGTTTTGAATGTTTATTAAAACTTTCTCCATATGTGTAGCTACTGAGGATTCATGAAGAGGTTATCTAACCACTTCAGCGGCCCACTGTACATGATGATATTTGAGAAGGATCCACCTTGCATGTCCAAGGAGGCGATGCAGGAATTGCTCAACATTGTAGATTGGTATGCCTCACTCAGTGGCACCTTTATGAGGATGTTTGGCATAGAGAAGCCTTCGCATGAGCTACCGATGTTTTCCATGAACAAGCTGCTCATGCAAGAGGTTTCATACCAAATCTCCATAGGGTTATTAGCAACACTACACAGGGGGAAGAAGACACCTTGGCCCACTCTTCGTTTGCGGATTGGGTTGTACGAAATCTGTACCGTGGAAGATGCATATGTCGAGACCGAGGACTTGAAGAAGTTTGGTTTTGGCACCAAGAGTTTCAATCAACATGATCCTCACTCCATATGCAAGAACCACTATGCGAAGGTGTACCTCCCATGGGTCCATGAGACATGTCATTGGCTAGAGGAAGATCCTTGGACGTAGTGCTATAACTCCTCTAGGCTCAATGAAATGGTCAGCATAGTTGTAGAATGGAAAGCAACACAAGAGATAGCAACACCATAGGAAGCACCAACAATAGTAGTAGTGAGTAGAAAATCAGTGCAAGACAAAGGCAAGAGGAAGATTGTCGAGAGCGTAGAGGCTGAGCAAAGCTACGAGTTCAAATAAGATCCACTTGTTGAGAGAGTAGATTTGGAAATCTATGCAAGGAAGTGACACCGTGAAGGGAGATAAGCATAGAGAGAGAGGGAGAATAAAATATTGAAAGAAATAGAGACGAATTTGCAGGAAACATAGAAGAAGTTGAAAGCAGAAAAAGAGCTCAGAAGGAGAGAAATGAAAGAAAGGAAAAAATAGGAACATGAAGAAGGAAAAGGTGCACTGATAGAGAAAAATGTCCAGATATAGGTTGAGACAGTAGAGAAACCAATAGATGATGAATAGGATGAGTAGGTGCTTCTTCGGGAACTTGCACAGTAGGTTGAATGGTTGGTTGAGGCAATAAACATGGAGATGGAATAAGAGTTAGAGGTCCAATACATCGATCTCATGTCGAGGGTATTCGAGGTCGTAAAACACTCTCCATCACCTTCAAAACTAAAACCAGTTGCGAGTGAGAAAGGAGAAATTGTTCCCCTTGATGATCCAGAGACGGATGTGTACAATTTCGCACTCGATGAGACACAATAGAAGATTGTACAAGCACAAATAAAGCAACTCCTGGATGACCATAAAACACCTACGAACACAAAAGAAAGGGTGATCATACCATATGTTAGAAGACATCTAGTTGCCATGTCTAAGGCTTCTAAGGATTATGTAGAAGCCACGAGTTCAACGGTCGAGTTCTTGATAGCAGAGAATGATCCAATGGTGAAAGACTCGTAAGAGTCTAGGTAGAAAATATAGCCATCCTTTGGATTCACCATGACATAGATGAAGAAATCAATATTGGTCGAGATATAAAATTTGGAGGTCACCATGTGGAAAGTATATAGAATATTTGTCACCATGCATAAAGTGATTGTCCATTTATACGTTTTTTAGCAGTAGTGTCGCAAACAATCCAAACTCTCAAAGACATTCACACTGCTATTGTGCACAAGCAAGAATGGAAAATGAAGTATAGGGGAGACCCGCTTTACTTGCACAATCATATGAAGCCAGAGGCTGAGCTAGACAAAACACAGATTCAGATGTTGATCCGGAACTATGAGTACCTCCTTCTACTCATCACTAGCATTGAGGCTTCCTATGAAAGGTTTTCTAGGAGTCTCAATGTCATAGTGTGAATGCACAAGATCCCTTCCATAAAAACCCTCACCAAGTCCATGAGGAAGAACCAAGTCATGTCGGATGTCAACAAGTACATAGATCAATTGATGTGTGAAGCCACTAGCTATGACTTGCATCTCAGTATAAAGAACATGAAAATGTACATCAGTGGTCTAGCCACACTTAGGATAGTGTTGTGCAAGCTTTAGGATGAGCTCAATAGAGGTTTAACCCATTGTGTTGTTGGTTTAGCAATGTGTACTATTATGGTTTCTTTAGCAATGTGTTCTATTTAAATCGTGTTGTTGGTTTAACCCATCACTTTGGATTGTGGACTATTTTTCTTTCGAGTTTGCAATGTCATTTAGCTCATGTGTTCCTTTCACACTGGGTACTAATAAAGAATTCTAATGCACACACTTCTTTTTCCCCTCCATGAGTTAGAACCCCAATGCATCTGACTTTACTTTCTACAAGTCCACACACTTTCTTCTAACAAAGATATCACACTTACCTTTGCGCACTCTCGCAGTCAAGGCATTACTTTACAACCCTCCGCTCGGACTCGTACTCAAAATAGTCTGAGTTCTAGTTGGTACTTATTACTAGGGAGATTCCGTGACATGTTGGCGGGTCCAACACCGTTAATAGTTTGTCAAATTATTTTTAAAAGTTGGAAATCATGGATGAATACAATTATCCGAAGATGATTTTTGCTGAGGAGCTAATGTGTACGAAGAAAACTTAGAGGAGAAAAATGACAAGTGGATGAGTAAATGGCAAATAAATTGGCAAGATTCTCCTAATTCTAAAGAGGATATAAAAAATTGGGTACTTGAAAAGTTAAGGACTGCAATGTGGGAAAAACAAATTGGCAGAAAAAAAGGGTTATATGTCAAAAATTGCAACCCATCAAACTCACATGATGAAAATAATTATGTATGTGCGGTAACCAAATGAAAGCATAAAATTTTAGAAGCACATTTGAGGATCTGATCTCACTATCTTAGGTGAAAGATAGGTAGATGGATAAAACCCAAGGAAGAATGACAAGAAATAATTTGTATCTTCTGTAGGAAAGGAGTAGTTGAAACTGAATGGAAATTCATCATGGAATCTTCGGCCTATGAGGACATTCACAATCAGTTTGAAAATAATTTAAAGGTGGATAGTTTGAGAAGACTATTTGAGGAAGAAAGGCTTCACAAAGCTGGAAACTTCTTGATCAATATTCATGGCAAAAGGGTTGCTAGATGGAAACTTGAGATTGTGATGTTTTCTTTGGTTTGGATTATAGGTCCTTTAGACTCGTAGATCAAGTGGATGTCATTAAAACTCATTCAATTCAATACTTGTTTCAACAATGAGTTGCAGCAGATAGATACCAAAATATGTGCCACATAAGATTGATCTCAAATCCAGTTATAGTAGTGTTGACCCATGTGTTGTCCCATCATTGCAATAACTTTCCAATTGATCCGTAATAGTGACAACACGTGCATCTCTTAATTTCATTTTCCCTTCTCTAGAAACTATTCCAGATTTCAAATTCCTTCACTTCAGAATAAATAAAGGTATAAAAAAAGGTACAATTAGATCTGAATCACACATCAAGGGTCAACGGGTGAGGCAAATCCCTTGACAATCAAAACAAGTAGTTGGGAAATGGCTCTGAAATGCTAAATATTTATGTGTATATTACAGATTCCACCATCGTGGCCCTCGAAGCTCACTGGAATGAATATGCAGTGAATTATTCTCTTGCACCATCACAACCTATCTAACATCAACTTTTGTCACTCAAGCTACAAAAGGGTCACAGGGATCCAACAAACGACTAACATCAATGACAGTAACCACAAACTCCTTATTCTTTCCTAGAGGATTATAATTGCCCAGGCCATGCAGGTTGATCGACATACCACTTTTGTCTTCAATGGGTTTAGTGGAATCCAATTGACATTGGCTATGGAGGCTTCATTTATCTGCTCAAAATATATGGTTTTCACAAAAATCTCCAATCTGTTGAGATTTTTGGTTTTATTAAATTGGGAAAAAATCTCACATAGGTGACAACAATAGGATTTGTTGCTATATTAGCTCCATTTTGTTGAAGAGGAGTTAATGCATCCTATATTTGTCGTGAAAGAATTTATGAGTCAGTTTAATACTCCTAGCTATAAAAATATATGCCCGTACAGGATATTGGGATAGTGGAGAGTGTGTGAGGAAATAAATTATTGTAATCTCCTATTTAATAATAAGATTGTTGATGCCTCTGTTTGGTGGGCGTAGCCTAGATTTGTTGGGAGAACCACGTTAAATCCTTGTGTCATTTTGTATGATTTTATGTGTTGTGTATGCTTTTAAATTTCCGTTGTGCACTGTTTGCTCCAACAATTGGTATCAAAGCATGTTGACGTGTGGGTGTGTGTGACAGAGCTGCTGAAGGTGAAGTTTTGGCAATTGGCACTGTTTCGGGAGAGACAGGCACACCAATTTTAGACAGTGAATGGGGTTGGCACGTTTTATTTCGGAACAAGCGCGCCAATTGGCGCGGTCCCGAGCGTAATACGTGCGCCAGAGTTCTAGTATCCCGATTGGCACAGATCCGACAGGTTTAAGCACACCAATTCTGTTACTCTAACCAATTTTGCTTCTGGCATGGATCTTCTGCTGTTGAGGAAGAGCCAAGTCCCTTTCGGCGCGCCAAGCGAGGATCGCTTTGGTAAAAATGCAATTTTGTTATTTGTTTTTTAAATTGTAATCTGCAGTTTGTACAACAGAGGGATTGTTTGATAAGGTAAAGGCAGTATAGTATAAGGCAAAGGCATTTTTTATATATTAACTTTATTTATTAAAAACTTGGAATTGGAGATTGTTTGTTTGTTACATCATGGCAAAAACTCAGAGTGCTCGTTTTGAGATCGAGAAGTTCAATGGCAAAAACAACTTCAAGATCTGGAAAGTGAAAATGTATGATCTACTTGTGCAACAAGGCGTGGCGAAGGCGTTGTTGGGAAAATCCAAACAACTTTACAACATAACAGATGATGAGTGGAGCGAAGTGGATGAAAGATCATTGAGTGCTATTCGACTGTGTTTGGCAGATGATGTTTTGTTTAACATCGTGTCGAAGAAAATAGCTGTCGGTTTGTGGAAAAATCTTGAGATGTTGTACATGACAAAATCCTTAACCAATAGGATTCTTCTGAAGCGATAGTTGTACAGTTTGTGAATGAAGGAAGGTACATCGATTACTCATCATTTGAATACTTTTAATACTCTCCTGGTGCAATTAGAAAGTATAGAAGTAAAATTTGAATCAGAAGATAAAGCTATATCTTTATTATGCTCGTTGCCTGAGTCATGGGATCATTTTGATACTTCTATAAGTCTTAGTTCATCAGAAACCCTTGAGTTTGATGATGTATTTGCATCTTTATTATCTGAAGAAACAAGGAAAAGGTCAAATTTAGAAACCTCTACATCAGAAGCAATGATGGTTAGAGGTCGTTCTAAAGAAAGACACTTCAATAGGCACAATGACTCACGTTCAAAATTGAAAGGGAAGAAGAGTAAGGTAAAGTGTTGGTTTTGTGGCAAATCGATAAATTTGAACAAGGACTGTTGGAAGCAACAACAAACTTCTAAAGAAGATTCTTCGACAGAGAAGAAAGAAGCAAACACGACAGATACAGGTTCGGCATCCGGTTCAGGTATGAGTGATGAAGTGTTATCAGTTAATTTGCCTAATCATGATCAACATTGGCTATTAGATTCTGGTGCATCAAATCACATGTGCATTCATAAAGAATGGTTTAAAACGTATAAATCAATTAATGATGGAGTCGTTTACATGGGAAATGATGTCACATGTAATATTGTGGGAATTGGAAGTATTCAGCTACAAATGTTTGATGGGACAACTAAAATTTTAACTGATGTAAGACATGTACCAGAATTAAGGAAAAATCTCATTTCACTAGGAGCACTTGACACTAATGGATATAAAACTGTTATTCAAGGTGGAGTAATGAAAATTTATAAAGGAATTTTACTAGTAATGAAAGAAAAGAAGGTTGGAAACCTTTTTCAGTTAGAAGGAAGAACATAGTCAGATCATGTTTCTATGGTGTCTGAAAATGACAGTAGTTCTATTCGTTTATGGCATCAAAGTTTGGGCCATATGAGTGAAAGAGGTTTAAAGATTTTGTCTGATCATAAGTTACTTCCTAATCTAAAGTTTGATAAGTTAGATTTCTGCAAAAATTGTCTGTTTGGAAAACAAAGCAATCAGAAGTTTAAAACTTGCAAACATACTAGTAAGGGAATCCTTGATTATATCCATTCTGATGTTTGGGGTCCATCCCCTACAACCTCATATGGAGGATCGTCATATTTTGTATCTTTTATTGATGATTTATCTAGAAAAGTGTGGGTCTATATGTTAAAGAGGAAGTCTGATGTATTTACAGTTTTCAAACAGTTTAGAGCATTAGTAGAAAACATCACTGGAAGAACCATTAAATGTTTAAGAACTGACAATGATGGTGAGTTTACTTCCAAGGAATTTGACAATTATTGCAAGGATGCTGGGATAGAAAGACATAAGACCACTGTATATACTCCTTAGAAAAATGGAGTTGTTGAACGCATGAATAGGATCTTTTAGAGAGAGCAAGGAGTATGTTGAGTAACGCCAATTTGCCGAAGGAATTGTGGACAAAAACGGTGGCTACAGCTTGTTATGTGATAAATCGATCACCATCAACGGTGATATTATGAAAAATTCCTCAAGAGGTATGGAAAGGTCATCCTTGTGATTATTCTAAACTCAGAATTTTTGGTTGTGATGCATATGCTCTAGTGCCAAAACATCATCATTCAAAATTAGATCCTAAATCAAATAGATATATCTTTGTTGGATATGGTGATGGAACAAAGGGATACAGATTGTGTGATCCTACTACTCACAATATCATCATCAACAGAGATGTTAAGTTTAATGAATCCTCTCTTGCACATTTAGATGTAGTTAATAAATTGAAACAAGATAATGTATCTGACTTTCAACACATTCAGTTTGAAACCAGTTCTGATAATAGTCAAGATGAACATAGTTCAGATGCAAGTCATGAACAAGTTTCAGATACAGATCATGAACAAGGTTCAAATGTAGATCATGAACATGTCTCAGATGCTGATCATGAAGAAGTTCCTACAGATAATAATCAACCAATTGTGGAACTACCAGAAACATATTTAAGGAGGTCTACAAGAATGAAATGTCCTCCTAAAAGGTATGATGATTACGTTACTTCAGTTTCTTTTACCGCTAACAATGATGAACCTTTGTGCTATCAGGAAGCTGTAGAAGGTTCTAAAGTGAAAAGTGGAAAGCAGCTATGAAGGATGAGATGATGGCCTTAGAAAAAAATGGCACATGGGATCTAATAGAGCTTCCTAAAGACAAGAAAACTATGGGATGTAAATTGGTTTTCAAATTTAAAAGGGGTGTTAATGATACAGAGGATAGGTACATAGCAAGGCTGGTCACAAAAGGTTTTTCTCATAAAGCAGGCATTGACTTTCATGAGATATTTTCACCAGTTGTAAAAATAGTTTCAATTCGAATTGTATTAGAATTAGTCACTTTACTTTATTTAGAATTACAACAACTAGATGTTAAAAATGCATTTTTACATGGAGATTTAGATGAGGAAATTTAAATGGAACAGCCGGAAGGGTTTGTTCAACATCGCAACAAGAAATTTGTTTGCAGGCTCAAGAAATCATTGTATGGTCTGAAGCAGTCGCCTCGACAATGGTACAAGAAATTTGATTCTTTCATGATGAGTCAAAATCATATAAGAAGTGAATATGATCATTGTGTTTACTTTAAGAAATTAAGTAATGGCATGTTCATTATCTTAGTGTTGTATGTTGACGATATGCTTTTAGCAAACAAAAGCATAATAGAGATCAACAGGTTAAAGGCTCAGATGGCAAGGACATTTGATATGAAAGATCTAGGAGCAGCAAGACATATTTTGGGCATAGAGATATTCAGAGACAGGAGCAATGGTAAGTTGTGGCTATCACAACAGAAGGACATTGAGAAAATACTCTTGAGGTTTGGTATGAACAATTTGAAGCCTATGTCAGTCCCTTTAGCTTCCCATTTTAAGCTTTCTTCTAGTTTATGTCCTAATACAAATGAAGAAAAGGAATATATGTCTCGAATTCCATATGCCAATGTAGTAGGTTGTTTGATGTATGTGATGGTTTGTACTCAACCAGATATTTCAAATGCAGTTGGGGTTGTCAGCAGGTATATGGAAAATCCAGGTAAAGAACACTGGTCAGCAGTGAAAGGAGTGCTTCAGTATTTGAGAGGCACAATGATGCAGGAGCATCCAGCTCTGAGGAGACTTAAAAGGCTGACAGTCTCACGAAGAACTCAGAACAAATTGTCGTTTATTTTAACTGGACAAGTGTTGGGCTTGTCGGTAAATGTGACTTTACTTTTACTTAGTTTATTTTATTTATCTGTCTGTGGGTTGAGAGAACTTAGGAGTTGTAGAGAAACACTATTGCAGTTATTTAGCAAACTGATAACAGGACAAAATAATTAATTAGTTCTTTACAAGTTACAGTAGTTAGAATTAGTTTCAGAACTGACAAAAAGTAGTTGTTTTCTGTTAAGCCAGTTTTTCTTTCAAGAACAGTTTAGGACATTGTATTAAAGGGGAAAAAAGACATCATTTGAGGGTTCTCTCCCCCAGAAAAGAAATAGAGAAAAACAGTCATCTTTTGTTTATCAGAAATCAATGTTCATTTTATTTCTTCATTACTGTAAAGCCGAATAACAAGATTATTCTTTGTCACTGTAATTACAAATATCGAGTATTCTTTTATTACTATAGAGCTTGTCATTGTATATGAAATGTGTTAACAGCAACGAAACAGCAAAGGAGTAAACGGACAAAAGCAAACCAAGTACAGGCGAATGACACCAGTGTCGATTCGAGTTACAAAACAAGAACAAGGAAACAGCAAAGGGTTCCAGGAGTAACCCACAGACAAGAGCCTACATTCGGCATCGAAATATCTACAGGTAATTCAAGATTCAACCAAACCCTTATAATCAAATGCATGGGTAGACAAATACAGAACTAGAACGAATACGCATTGTAGACTTTTTCATACATACAATGTTATCAAATACATAAGAGCAGAGATATGTATTTCCACGCATTATTGCCATTCAAATATATAAGAGCCGAGAGTTCATATTCGCTGTAAAGAAGAATTCATTATATACATTAAGCAGAGCATAGATAGTACAGACAGAGGTTCACTGTCGAACCGACAGCACACAGTAACATATACAACCGAGCCATTCAAATAATAACAGTTAATATAGGAAGCCGAGGGCTCGTGGTGCCGAGCGCGAAGTGACAGAAGGAGGGCTCGAATTTGTCAAGAAACCCTCTCACAAACACAAATAGAATACTCAGACCCATGTTAACTATCTTCCTAGACTGAAGAACGAATAACAGAGTTATCAGAGAAGATGATAACGAAATAATTAACACCCGAAGAGGGTTTCTAAACAACAGACCGTGGAAAGCAAGAATTAATAACCGAGAGGGACATCGCCTCCACAGGACCGGAATTAACCAACTACAGAACCTACAGGGTTTATAGCACAGACAGTTAATAGATAGCCTAAGAAAATAGAACAGAGCTACCCGTGACCGAAGCGTTGAAGCCATCAACAGAACCATGGAGTGACGCTGACCACAGAGTCGATACAGGTGGATACCTGTCACCAAAATCAACCAAACAGTGTTAAGGCCGAAGCACATTCGTGAGCTAGGAATGAAGTAAATAACAAAGTGAGGGTTTGATAAAGGGTTACCTGTGAACGAGAGAGGAGCTCGAGACAACCAGAAAACAATCATAACCTGCTGACAGTGGCGGCAAGGCGTTAGAGATGAAACCAACAAAACCCAGGTCGTCTATCATGGAAAAGAGACTTACCGTGTAACCAGGAGGAGCGTGGGAGTATGTAGCGAGCCTGCCATTAGAAACGAACCAGTCAATTAACTTAAAAGCACAGACAGCGAGAGCACAAAATCAAAAACACCACGATATATGCCAACAAATCCATATTAATACCATTAAAAAGGAAGAGAAACGTTACAGGTCTCGAAGGCGTTTACCCACAGTCACGAAGCACCAATAAACCACAGTAGAATCGCCACTGAACATCAGGAGCAGAACCCCGAGGGTTTCCACAGGCGCAGACAGAGTCTTCCCAGGCAGAAGGCAGTGAAAGAATGGCGAAGTAAAGTGCGGGCAACGGGAACAAAAGGCAGAGTAACCGGCAGGTGTGGGCCTGCAACCGGAGGAACCGGGATAAACCCTAAACCCAGACCACGAGGCATCGTACCAAGGAAATAAAGTCAGCATTAAAGTCATTCCAGACGCGGCTTAAAACAAGACAGGTGTAAGCAAACAGCGGGAGCCACCACACAAGTGATTATTGTATCACTTATAACAGAAGTAGTGAATTTGTTTGCGAATATGTTGATTCCGATTTTGCAGGTGATTTGGATAAGAGAAGATCAACATCAGGGTATGTCTTTACTCTTGGAGGTGGATCTATTAGTTGGATGTCAAAGCTGCAGAACATTGTTTCTTTATCCACTACTGAAGCAGAACACATAGCTGCTTCTCATGCTTGCAAAGAAGCGATTTGGTTGAAATGTTTGTTTGTTGAGTTTGGTAGGTTACAGGACAACATCAAGTTATTTTGTGATAGTCAAAGTGCAATTCATTTGGCTAAGAATCCAGCCTGTCACAGTAAATCAAAGCATATACCTATCAAGTACCATTTTGTTAGACAGGTTATCACTGAAAGGGGAGTCTCTCTTGAAAAAGTGCATACAAAGGCGAACTGTGCAGATATGTTCACGAAACCAGTTTTGTTAGAGAAGCTACATTGGTGTCTGACTTCTCTTCGCTTACAGAAAAGATAAAAAAATAATAATAAAGAAGCAAGGTATCAGGCTAATTGTTGTCAAGATGGAGATTGTTGAGATTTTCGGTATTATTAAATTGGGCAAAAATCTCATGTAAGTGACAACAATAGGATTTGTTGCTATATTAGCTCCATTTTGTTGAAGAGGAATTAATGCATCCTATATTTGTTGTGAGAGAATTTATGAGTCAGTTTAATACTCCTAGCTATAAAAATATATGCCCGTACAAGATATTGTGATAGTAGAGAGTTTGTGAGGAAATAAATTATTGTAATCTCCTGTTTAATAATAAGATTGCTAATGCCTCTGTTTGGTGGACGTAGCCCAGATTAGTTGGGTGAACCACGTTAAATCCTTCTGTCTTTTTGTATGATTTTATGTGCTGTGTATGCTTTTAAATTTCTGCTGCGCACTATTTGCTCCAACACAATCTAAGGACACTTAACATGGACTAGTGAACACACGACACTACACTAGTGAATGATCTACAAGAATGTTTACAACAGAATGTATCAAATGGATATCATATCAATGGGGGACAATGAATAACAATTTTAAATTTATGAACCTATGCAGCCATAAATGGACATGGGTAATAACGATTTCATTGCTAATATATGTTGACAACATGTAAAATTGAATCAACTACATGATTCAAACTATTGATGAAAATAGAGGTATCCACTGTAGAAGTTGCAAACAATTTTTGAGAGAGTTATTCAAAATATCAATACGACCTAGTACTGATGAATCAACCAATCCACTTTGAAAAAATCAGGCTCAACCTCCTCATCTCTACATAGTGATAGCTCCACTCATGTACCTACCTCACAACCAGTGTGTGCATAACAAAGCCATGTGATAGACTGGCGCTAAGCTTATTTGAAAAAAATGAAACACACTTAAAACAAATGCTCTCACACAATAATGTATGACCTAATGTTACGCTCTATATAGTTACACGAAAGGGATTTAATCTTCAGCATCCTTCCATTTTTCTGGGCTCTCTAAAGGAAGTCAAACCCATACAAGCTCTCTTACCAAAAAAAAAGAAATTTAAAAGAAATACATGTTTACACAAATTACACACAAAAAAGAAATGGCTATTACAAAAAAGAAATGGCTATTACAATTATGCATTCTGTTACAATACAATTATATAATTAAACTTAGATCCAAGTAATTTTAACCTTAGAAATACGAATTGAGAAAATATCTCAATTATATCTTACCAACCTCAAACTATATCCTATAAATATCAAACCAATCACAAATTAAACTTAGAAGCATTATTATTTCCAAGTGTGACGACGGTTGAAGGGAAGCCAAGTCCACATGGTTCATTGATATTCTCAAAGTGTTTAGCGTGAGAAATATCTCTACATTCATTGGTGTAACGAGGGACCGAGACATATTGTTGGTAGAACCTTGATTTCTTAGTCCTTGAAAAGGAAAGTTGGATGCCGTAATTATCTTTGGATCCTTTCACGAAAATCCATTGAGCTTCACACCATAGCTACCAAGTTAGAATACGAATTTGATTTGATACGAAAAAACAGAACAAATTTGCCAATATACATCTTATACTATTCGTGAATATACATCTTACACTATTACTAATAATATTTTTTTCTTATATTTTGAATAATCTAAATTAACAATTTAATTATATTATAGAAGTTGCAAATAAAATTAGACATTGAAATTAGTCGAAACAATTTTTCTTCAATGGAAGTGAATGAGATATTGAAATTAGTAGAAACAACTCCTCTTCAATGGAAGTGAATAACATACAATAGGGAGAACAAACTCTTTAACATTGAAAAAAAAAGGAAACCTTAAAATTGTAAGTTGGTCAATCAAAAGATAGTAACTAATGTTGTAGTTTTTAATGATAAAATATTTAAGCAATTTCTTAGTTACTAAAATAAAATAGAAATAAAAAATCATCAAATTAGAACTAAGAATCATCAAATTAGAATTCTTGTTTTTTTCCTAATTGTTCAAATAGAAGTGAATGCGATATTGGAATTAGTAGAAACAATTCTTCTTGGTCAATCAAAAGATAGTAACTAATACTGTAATTTTTAATGATAAATATTTAGACAATTTCCTAATCACTAATTGAATAAAATATAGATAAAAAAATCATTAAATTAGAACTATCAAGAATCATCAAAGTAGAACTATTTTGCTATTTTCCTAATTGTACCAAATGATAGTAATTAATGCTTTAATTTTTAATTATGAATATTTAGATGATTTCCTAATTACTCACTGAATAAAATATAGATAAAAAATCATTAAATTAGAACTATCAAGAATCATCAAATCAAAACTATCTTGCTATTTTCGTAATTGTTCAAAAAATTTAGAGACTATATTATATTTTTCTTACGAATTTCTTAAAAGAAAAATACTAAATTAGAACTAATTTTATTATGAATAAATAATTCTAATTACATTAGTGACTCGCATTTAGTAATTACGAGTCAAAGTTAGTAATGCATCAAAATATTTTTAATATAAATAGAACTATGATTCTTTTAATTATTAATCACAACAGTAGTGCAGAACAAACGGGGAGAATTAAGTTTCAATGATCCAATATTTTTAATCATCTATACAAATGGAGAATTACGATCAACTGTTCAAGATCTATAACAGCATTATGAAACTAAGGCATAGGAAATGGAGTACGAAAGACTTCTTAAAAGACACAAATTAAAGAAAGTTTTAAAAATAAATTGGGAGAGTGTGATGTGTCCGAACTGAATTTCAGCGTATTAATGGCCGAATTAGATCGAATTGCCAAAATTTCAAATTCTTCAACCCGATTTGCACGAATTTGTTAACTATGCTTCACACTATCTATAATATCAATAACATACCTATTTTTAATGTTTACTTCCAAAAAAACAAAACAATAAACAAGATTTCGTATATGTTCATACTTGAAAAGGTATCTATCACCACATAGAAATGTTGTAAAATACCTTGATCATAAGCACTTGTGAGGGCTACGACAATAAATAGGCATAGAAGACAAAGTATCATGGTTTTAACGGGGCTTGGATTCTCCATAAGTATATGACAAATTTAAATGAAACAAATAAATAACAAATAAGGTAGCATTCATTGGGAATTGTAGGCTAAGAGTGGGAAACAATGAAATGAATATTGAAGCTAGTAACTATAAGTGGGAATAGTTATGAATTTGGTGTGTTGTTTGGTTTTATAGAAAAAGTGAGTGAAATAATGATTTTATGGAAGGAGTTAGTTGGTGAAATGTTATGGTGTGGAATTGAGTGGGTTCACAAAACAAATTCATCATTTTTTTATTAGATTCACAAAAAACCATGTCTCTGCACATAGTGTACATTATAGAGTACTCCTATGAAGTACCTCTCATGATAAATTTATTTCATACTTGTATGTTTTTTCCACACAAAGGGCAATGATGTCATGCCTTAGGTTATGTAGTCTTGGTGTTGGGGATGATGGCATCCATTGGTTTCTGTAGTCCTGGTGTAGGTAGCACCAAGATGTCAACCTCTACGAAACCCAAAAACCTAATGTAAACATTACATTTTTTTTTTAATGTATGTGGGCAAATCAATATCAGAACAAGAAACCTAGATGTCACTAGTAATCACATAGTAAACTAGGAACATATTCCTTCTAAAACCAAATCTACAAAAACTATCATGGTTAAAGTAATCTATAAAGATACTCTTTATGAATTACAAAAACAATATTCTAGTTGATTGAATTGTGTCTACATATAATATACTTATAACAATAAATAATAATCTTTTAAATTCTATTAACTAGTACAACCACATTAATAAATGTTGTTGATATACATCAATAAGTGTATATTAATCACATGCACAATCACATTAATAAATTCGGTTGACAAATGTCAATAGGTTTATATCAATAATATTTAGTGTTATTTATTTATTAATATTAATTTTAATAAATTTTATAAATATTAACATAAATATTAATAATTTTATAAATATTAACATTATTAATTATTTATGTATTACATATTGCCGTTCTTATTCTTATTTCTTATTATTATTATTATTATTAAACCAAATGGGTTGGCACTATAAACCAAATATATTAATATTCTAAACTAAAAGGATTAATAAACCCAAGGAATTTGTATTATAAACCCAATGGATTATAAACCAAAGAGATTTAAAATAAACCTAAGGAGTAATATTATAAACCTTATGAATAATATTATACCCTAGGAATATGAACCCAAAGATTAACAAACCCAAGACATTATAAAGCCAGAGAATAATAATAAACCCAATGGATCAATATTAAAAACCCAATAAATAGTAAACCCAAGAAATTTATATTATAAACCCAATGGATTATAAACAATTGACACTTAAATTAAACTCTAGTATTATGAACCTTATGAATAATATTGTACCATAGAAATATAAATCCTTATATTAATAAACTGAAGGGATCAATATTAAACACCCAAGGGATAATAATCCCAGGGAATTTCTATTCTAAACCTAATAGATTATGATCCTAAGAGATCTAAATTAAACCCTATGATTAATATTATAAACCTTATGAATAGCATTATACCCTAGCAATATGAGCCCTTATATTAATGAACCCAATGGATTGATATCATAAAGGCAAGGGACTAATAAGCCCAAGTGGTTATAAATCCAGAGGAATAATAGTAAACAAAATGAATTAATATTATAAACCCTAAGGTAAATATTATAAACCCTAAAATAAACATTAAACCATAAAATTAATATTATAAACATTAGGATTAAAATTATAAACCAAATCGATTAGTAAACCCAAGGGTTAAATATTAAAAGAGCAAGTGATTTTAAACCATAGGGAATAACATTAAACCCTAGGATTGATATTAAATAATAAGAACATAAACCCTAAGATTAATAAACCTAATATTATATTATAAACCCACCAGATTATAAGCTAAAGGGATTAATATTACATTTTAAGATTAATATTATAAACCGTAGGGTTAATATTAAACCATGGGAATGAAAACTCTATGATTAATATTAGAAAACCTAGGATCAATATTATAAGCCCAAGGTATCAAAAATCTTATTTGATTAATATTAAAAACCTAGTGCATTATAAACCCAACAGAATAACGTTAGACCCTAGGATTAATATTAAACCCTAGGAATATAAACCTTAAAATTAATATTATAAACCTTAGTATCAATATTATAAACCCAATAGATTAATACTATAAACTCGATGAATTAATAAACCAAAGGGATTCCTGTTATAAACTTAATGGATTATAAAGTGAAGGAAATAATTTTAAACCTAAGGGATAAATATTATAAACCTAAGGGATTACTATTAAAAACCCAAGGGATTATTATGAAACCCTAATACTCATATTATAAAGTGTAATATTAAAAATTATAAACTCAATATTAAACTTTAATATTATATATCTTATATTGAAAAGCCCTAATATTATAAACCTTGTATTCAACACAAGTTTTGCAATGTAACAATGCGACATTGAATAAATTACAATGTAATGTAACATTACGACAATGGACCATGGTAGACTATGGTTCCCCATGGTTGGCAACGATTGAGCATGGTTGACCATATTTTTTAATGGTTCACCATGCTTGATATTGATATTGAGATAATCTTTGTCACAATGTGATGTTGGACCATGGTTTACGATGATTGACCATGGTTGATTTTCAAATTGACCACGACTTATTTTCATATTAAGACAATCTTTGTTACAATGCAACATTTGATGATGGTTGACCAAAGCTTACCATGATTGAACATGGCTTACCATGGTTGATTTTCATACTGAGACAATCTTTGTCACATTATGACGTTGGAGCATGGATGACCATGGCTGACGATGGTTGATGATTCTTGAACATTCTTAATTTTCATATTGAGAAATCTTTGTCACAATGTGACATTCGATCATGGTTTACGATGATTATAAACCAAAGGGAATAATATTAAACTTAAAGCTTTAATATTATAAACCCAAGGTATATAAACCCCAAGGAAAATTTAGCAAACCTTAAAATAAATATGGCTGACCATTATTAACAAAGGTTGGTTTTCATATTGATACAATATTTATCACAATTCGATGTTGGATCATGGTTGACAATGATTGATTTTCATATAGGGACAATATTTGTCACAACGCGACGTTGGCCCATGGTTGACCATAAATGAGAATGGTTTTCATAATGTGATGTTGGAAAAAGAGACAATCATCATCATAATGTGACCATGATTATTGACAATGGTTGACCATGGTTGATTTTCATACTGAGATAATCTTTGTCACAATCCAACGTTAGACCATGGTTGACCATGCATGACCATGATTGATTTTCATATTGAGAGAATATTTTTCATAATTCAACATTGGACCATGGTTGGCCATTGTTGACCATGATTGACCATGGTAGAACATGGTGGTTATCCATATTGACAACCTTTACCACAATTCAATGTTAGACCATGGTTGATCATGGTTATCACAAAGTGACGTTAGACCCTCAGAAAATCTTTGTCACAATGTGACCATGGTTATTGACAATCATTGACCATGATTGACCATGGTTGACCATGATTGATTTTCATTTTGAGAAAATATTTCTGATAATGTGATGTTGGACCATGGTTTTTCATTGTTAACCAAGGTTGACAACAATTGACTATGGTTAACCATGGTAGACGATGTTCAACCATGGTTGGTTTCCTAATTAAGATAATCTTTGTCCTAATCTAGTGAGAATAATTGTACAATTACGTTGTGTTATTCATTCTTCAGAATCTTTTTCATTCCATTAGAGTTGATTATCTTTCTGGGTTTCCCTACGATAACCCTTAATTCAACTTTCTTTCCTTCCCAAATTTTTTTTAAGAAAAGCTCTTGAAAATTAAGAGTGATCACACCAAAGATTGTACCCATGGGACTCCTAATACAACATCAGCACCACCCATTGGAATGGAAAGATTTTGAATATTCAATACATATTCCGCCATGGTTAGCTTAATATTATGGCACTTTGTAGAGAAACTCATAGTTCCTCCATTTGCATCCATCACTTAACAATCTAGTGCTCGATATAGGAAGAAATCCAATTCCTTGTCTATCTTACAATGAATAAAGTTATGGGTACTAACTGAATAAATCAACACTTTTACCTTTTTCTTCTTGATATATCCTTCTACCTTGAGAGTTTTGGGAGTGGTAATTATTTCCAATGCATTACAAAGTATGGTAAAGTTCATTTTTATTTCTATGGGGTTAGTTCCTAGTGTATATACTCCTATTTTGATGTTTCTTATTCCTTTTCTTTGTCCTCTTCATAATTTATGTAGAATAATTTCTTCTTAGCACACTTATGACCTTTAGTGTATTGCTATCATAACTGTAACAAAGCCAATTTGCTATTTTTTACTCCACGTTTTGTGGCATCAACCTTTTAGGTTGTGGAATTCTAGGAGATGCAAAACCTCCATCTTTATAGTTGTGTGTGGTATACTTCCTTATTTCCATAATTTTTCTTTCAACTTTTCTTGCCACCTTGAATGCCTTCTCCAATGAATTAGGTTCCCAAAGCAAAACATCATGTTGGATGTTATCCTTTAAAGTCCCAATTAAGGCATCAATCCTCTCCTGCTTTGTAACATCAATTACCCTCATATTCAATTTTTGGAAGTCCTCAATGTGCTCTGTCGTCGAACCCTTTTTTTAAGATTTATCAATTGGCTAAAGAATGTGTTTCTCCTTGTATCCTGATAATGTGCTATCATTTCCTCTCTAAAAATTAACCAAGTGACAACTGGTTTATGAGAAAAAATTAATCAATACATACAAATTGATTGGGTTCTAAATATAAAGGTACAATGCATACCTTTTGTATGTGTTGCACATTATGTAGATCAAAATATTGCTCCATCTATAGTATCCAAGTTACCGAATCATTGCTATCACACTTTCTCATATCGATCTTTGGAATGTGATGGGTCTTTAATCTAAAGTTAGAGTCTTTGAAATAATGAGTAACATTCCTTTTGTTTTCATCATGAGTTTCACGGAATACCTTTTCACCATTAGGAAGAAATTCTTATAAAAACTTTGTCAAAACTTCCATCAAACCTTCCATGACTGCTTTTAATCCATCCTTCAAACATTCCATGTCTGCTTTTAATCCATCCTTCAAACCTTCCATGTCTACTTTTAATCCATCCTTTAAACCTTCCATGTGTGATTTTAATCCATCCTTTAGACCTTCAATGTATGATTTTAAAGAATTCTTCGAACCATACATCTGAGCTTCCATTTTATTTTTGGTTACACATTGTGAGAGTGAAATTTGTTGCACTTGTTCATTTAATTTTGATAGATAATCTTTTATTTCTTCCTCTTCTTGATGCATCATGGTAGAGTCTAGTTTCTTACTATGTGTGTCCATTTTTTTGTTTTGAGGAATTTTGGAATCAATCAATGATATTTGTGCTTAATTATTCCCTTTGAATAACTTCAAACTGATTTTCCAAACAAAAGTTACACAAAGTTTTAAAAAATACACACCTTTTTCTTTCTTTTTAGGAGCTCGATATTGAAATTATTGTAGCTCTGTAATTTTGGATCTCTAAGGTCTAAATTTTAGTCTTTTGGTATACCTCTAAGTCTTGTTTCCATCCACACAATTCAGACCGATATTGGATTATTCAAGAAAGAGTTACGCCCAATCTCCCACAATGTCTTGATTATAGTCTAGTTCAGTAGAGAAAAATTGTATGAAGTGTCCCGTGCTAGTGTTTCAACCATAGACCCTTAAAAAAATATAAGAAAAATATAGTCTGTGCACTTTTAGTCAATTTCTATCAAATTCAAATCCAATTCCAGGAGAGAAAGTTATGATGATTTTCCCTAGATCACATGTTTGAGATGGAATTCTAAAGCATGTAAAACCTTAACTCCTCAAATCACATATCTGAAAATATAGGAAACCAAGGTATGAAATCTGTACATGAATTTCACCAATATTTTTGCTCCACGTGCTTGTGATTTTATCTTCTTAAGCCTCATAGAAATATATATATATATATATATATATATATATATATATATTATATTATAATATATATATATTATATATATATATATATATATATATATATATATAATATATATATATATATAGATATATAGATATATATATATAGCGAAAATTCCAAGAAGGATTGTTTGAAGAAGCGAAACCCTAGAATCAAAACTCTCATACCAAATGTTAGACAACCAACTCACAAAGAAGGAGAAAATATAGATCAATGACTTAAAAAGTGCCTACTTTGAGAGGGAAACCTCCTCTACATTACATAAATGAAAAATTATTGGACCATTCAAATGATAAGACCTACTTAGTATATATAAGAGTGTAAGGGGTGACAATATAATCAAAGCCTACATAACAATAGTAATGTAAGGGCAAAGAAATAACAATAGTGGGCTTCTATGGGGCACAAAAATAACAATAGGGGGCTACACTTAGCAATAATAATAAGGGGAATGCACTAGTATTATGGGGACCTAACAATCTTCCCGCTGAAAATTATTTTATGATTTTTCTGAAGAAATATCTAGAAGGATTTCTTCCTATTCTGTTTGTGGCATCTTTAACGAAAGTAAAAAAATACCCCTTATAAATCGTTGATTGATGGTTGTAAGATTAAGAACATCTTCAAATTTGGTTACAATTGAACAAAGTAAGGTGACTAGACCCATTGGAAAATACTAATGTTACGAAGGTGAAATCCCACACTATTCCACCAAATGATTACTGTATCCAAATATAGGGAAAAGATAAAAAAATGTACTGTTGGAAATTATGAAACTTTTGCGTGTTTTCAACCTCAAAGATACAATTCGAGTGAAGTTTCAATGAAATTCCTAATTAATGAAATGTTTGTTTGTTGTTCAAGCTACATGAACTTATGGAGTATGAGACTATTGAAAAAATTGAGAAATCTATTGCCAATTTAAATGATGGAGGAAAAAATAAGAAGTGGTCTTCATGTGAAATTAATTTTAAAGAATATGAGTAGATATGGAAACAAAACAATCAGGAGACAATTGGGTAATGTTGATGTACATTTGAAGAGATTCACAAATATGCTTATATTTTACAAGGCACCTATTATTCCATAGAACAAGTTAATATAGAGACTCGAACTTATGCTTGGTGATGAGAAGAGTCGATTATAAATTCCCTATTCTAGATCTTATCAAAATTGGCATGAGGAAATCATGCTTGGATAACCATGGTTTTTCCAAGGTGGTAGGGAAAGATATAGGCTAAAGATGAAAATTTTATTGGTATTGGTTATGCAAAGTGCAATAGAAGGTAGTGAACAAATGGAATCAAAGGTATAGGCTTCCAATGGCTAGAGGCCTAACATAAAGATATTGAGGAGAAAGTTTGAGTTCTATGTGGAGGATGCAAGGAATTTTTGGGATTCAAAGCACCAATTTGTGATAAATCATGTGGATCGAACAGGCTCAAATGGTGTTGGAAGGATAGGTCAAGGAATGGATCA
This sequence comes from Pinus taeda, assembly GCA_000404065.3. Classification (NCBI taxonomy): domain Eukaryota; kingdom Viridiplantae; phylum Streptophyta; class Pinopsida; order Pinales; family Pinaceae; genus Pinus; species Pinus taeda. The sequence goes on along the minus strand of APFE030499033.1, from coordinate 243,727 downwards.
ACATGGGTTGGATATGAAACAAGATATGGGATAGGTAGTTGCATGGACTAGAAAGAAGAGGCAGATTCAATGGTGTTGAGGTTTGGTGCAGGAACTAGTGTGTTATTGAGAGTTGTAGTCATGTATGAACACCCTAACAGTTTTTGGTCCTTGTTATAAATCCTAGTTATAGGAAAGTTGTGTTCCCTAACATTGTTATAAGACCTGATGTTTAGACATACATGTAGTATAGTAGAACATGATGTTTTAGTTTATGTAATGGACCATGTTAATATATATGAGGGTAGCATGTGTACTTGTACACTATATTGAGGCTAGTTTGTTGTAAGACTTGTCATTCAAGAATACATGTTGTTGTGCACTGACACATGGATTTATCGATGTATAAACATATGGAATAAAACACTTGTATAGGTATGATGATGGTAGGTGTAATTGTATGCTAACTTAAGGGGGGAATGTGAAATCTCAATATGTGAGATAGTTGATGAACCATGTATAACAAAAAATGTCCTAGCAAATTGGTAGATACAATGACAAAGTACCCATATATTTTAGTAGATGGTAACTTTTTTATATGGACTTCAATAGAGTTATTGGAATCAGGTTAATCTCCCCAAGTATTTTATTAAGGGGGGATTGTTAGGGAAGTTCAAGTAAATTTTTTTTGTTCATAGATTCAATTTACGATTGGTAGTTTTTGAGCTCTAGATTTTGATAACCCATGGTGTAAAGAATACATTGTAAAATTTCCTTTGGGCCATGAATGATCATTTAGCTAGCTTTCCCATAAGTATTTCTAAGGTAAATATGTTGTGCCTATGTTGTTAATGTATGTGCTTATGTTGTGTTTATTTATCTATCTCAATTATAGTGGTATAAAAGCCAAAAAAAATTAATATTAGACACAAATATACAGTTTGTTAGCCAATTCCATTAAAAATACCTCACTATGCCATATGTGCAACCTTTATTAATTGAGAGAGTCATGAGTAGCTATTTGAAGAAACCGTTACCATTTTGAGGAGAGCTACTATTATCTCTTCAAAGCCAGCCACCATGTTCATTGGAAGTGGTGATTGACCACTTTCCTACAGAGCCATCGTCATATTGGGAGGAAAAGGGTTCTCCATCCTAACCACCATAGTGTTCATGAGTGCAATGGAGTGGAATATGCATGAGTCTAAGAGCACAAGGGTTTTTTTTGGTAAATATTTTTTTGACGGTTGAAGGATTTTACTGAAAAAGTATTTAAGTTATTAAATGCATACCTTTAGCATAAAGTGCTTTGCACAATGTGGTTTTTGAAGATTGTGTTTTAGGTGGTTCTATTAATTGGTATATTAAAGAAATTGATTTAAAAGGAGAATAGGTAAAAGAAATTATTAAAGAGAATATATGAAAGATAAGATGATATATGAGATATAAAAAACAAAAGGAAAGAATAAGGGGAAAATAAAGTGGTAATATTTTAAAAAATCAATTGTATTATTTTGGTGGAGATAAGGTGTTGGATTTCTTTCCCGTAATTATTGAAGTGTGTTAAGGGTTGCTAAAAAAAAGGAAAAAAGAAGAAGAAAGAGAGATAAAGAAAGAAAGTGGCACATTTTCTTTTAAGAAGTTGTTATAGTTTTTTTTTTTAAAGTTCCTTTATGATTTTATGAGAATGCATTTCTTTTGTGATTCTTATATTTTACAACTTTCTATTTTTTTTATATAAATTACAAGCTTTGGGATATTAAAATGAGAACAAAATTACATATAGAAGATTTATGGAACTAGTCTCTGAAGGGATTTAGAGAACCCTCAAGTCAAGTGGCTTATGAAGCCATGATAGAGGAACAAAGGGATCAACTTATAACCAATATGAAGGATGGTGCAACAACATTGTTTATAATTCAACATGTTTTTGACGACTGCATTCTTAGCAATATTGCAACTAAAATCAAGGGCAAAGAAGCTCAGGATACTGCAAAGATGGCATAAAGTGATGGGGGAGCAACATTAATTGGTGTCCATAGAGAATTGCATTTGTTAATGAACTTCACATTGAAACAAGAGAAGAAAAATATTTTGATATTGCAAAAGTAATTGGAGATGGCGTCGAATATCATGTTGAAGAAAAAGAAAGTATGCAAGACATGGAAACTATAATTGGCCTAAACACTATGGAGAAATCTGTTTAAAAATTGCAAAAAAAAAAATGTTGAAGACAAACATGATGCAGAAAGTGAAGCCATTCTGTAGATAAATGTGTGAAAGATGATATTGAATTTGAAGCAATAGGTGAGAAAAATCTAGTAGTGAAAGTTGAGTTTGATTATGAGGCTTAATTGGAATTTCTAGAAGAGTGGCATGGAAGGCCAAAGTATGATGATGAGGAAAGTTGTATAGAAAACCCTCACAACTACAACAAAAGGAGGAATAGAGAAGATGAAGTCAAATCATTAGAGTTGTTGAAGTAAAGCAATTTTTTTAACTTGATGTAAATTATTGAAAGCCTAGCTAAGACTTAACAGAAGTAGTAGTCGCGATAATTAAAAGGAAATGTATTGATTACTCCCAATTACTCCACTTAACTAACATATTTTATTAAAATCTATATTTAAAAGTAATTATTCATAGCATAACTATAATTATCACAAACATTATAGAGAGTTCTACATTTAAATTTTAAGTTTATTTATTGTTATATCATCAAGTAATTGAGACAATGCAATTCGATTTTAGACGCAACTTATTAAGTAGTTTACCAGATCAGAGTTTAGCCGTGTAGTTTGTTACGTGTTATCATGAATTATTTGTGAATGTTAAGTTTTCACTCTTTTGTTCATCAAAATGAAACAAATTGTTGTAATCCTTTGTGACTTCTATATATTTAGGCATTTAGTTATAAATTAGGTATTTCTAGTTATAATTGTTTCAGTTATTGTTTTCAAGTATGAATGTAACCTTCATTGAATGAATTAATATATAGATCACAACATTTGAATCAATGGAATACCCCAACCTTCTTATTAGTGGTATCTGAGCTTGGATCAAACTCTGTTGAACCAAAATGCCTAGATCCTCCATTGTTGTGAACTAGCAAAGAAGATGTGTTTGCTAACCTGAATACTTAACTATCAGTAGCGTTGGTAGAGGCGTGACATGGTAGTGTGCACAACAACATTGGTGGAGTCAGCAGCGTTGGTAGAGGCGTGACATGGTAGTGTGCACAGCAATATTGGTGGAGTCAGCAACATTGGTAGAGGTGTGCTTGGTGGAGACTCTGCTCTACCTATTTTTAATATACAACCATTGGGTTGTTAATAGTTCTTTTCTATAAGTTAATACATACAATATTTTTTTTAAAAAGAAATTTATGTTGTAATAATTGAAACAGATTTTTTTAAAAAGAATTTTGTTCCTGTAATCATAATAGTTTTTTTTTTAGAATTTTGTTATTATCTGGAAAAAACATGAACTCCTTTGTATCTTTAATTGGGATTGTTCTGTCTGAAAAGGAAAATTACGAGGAACGGTTTAGGATGGTTAAAAATACACTTATTTTTAATGATTTGTGGGATGGAATCTGTGAAGGAAAAGAAGGGAATTCATGAGATCATCCTGATGAGGAGAAACAATTAGCAATCTGGCAAAGTAAGGATAAAAATCCCTATGCCTTAATTTCCACTTCAGTCTCAGAAAAGGTAAGAAAATACATTGCTCGAAATAAAACAACATATGATGCCATAACAAAACTAAAAGAGCTTTATGATTCACATTTTGAATTGGAGATAATTCAGTTATTGTTGAAGTTATTTAATTTGGAAATGAAAGATAATGATCCTCTAAAACTTGCTTCTAAAATTAAAGCCATCAATCATGAAATTGAATCTACTAGAGTTAAAATTGATCTACAACTAACTGCCTTTATAAAATCTCTTTAACCTAGTTATTTACACTACTTGGAATCTCTCCAAGCTAGTGGGTAGTTAAAAGAATTAGATTTTGATACATTAGTAGGGAAAATTGTAGAAAGAGAGAATGCTTTTGGCAAGAAAGAAACATCAGATAATTCTAATACTGAAACCCTATGTATTCTCAAAAAAACCAAAATCCTCAAGAAAAATCTAAAAGAAATACTAAGGGTAATAGAGGTCAAGGTAGGAAGAATTATAGAGGCAGGGGGCAAAAATATTCAGGAAGATAGACAACTTAATGATAAATAAAGAAATTTTCTTGATTAAACAACTGTAAAATGCTTTAGATGTGGTAAAATTTGACATACAAATGCAAATTATAGAATTTCGTCGGAGAAAATTAATGAAAGAAGAGATCAAATTCTTGGAAATAAAGATCATCTAATTCCAGAAAAAGGAGAGTCTTTTGAGAATGCACATTATGTTGTTGCTCATTGTAATTTTCATATGGAAGATATATTTAGTACCTCTTTTTCTTCATGGCATGATAGTTGGATTTTAGACACAAGTGTCACTTTTCATATGACCCTTACAAGAGATTTGTTTGAACAATTCAGTGATAATATTGATTGAGCAGTGTATTTTGCTGATAAGTCTCAAGTCAAACCATCGAGGATTGGTTCTATTCAGTTAAAAATTCATAGGCTTTATTATTATACTTTGAATGATGTTCTTTACATTCCTCAATTCCAAAAAAAAAATATTATCTCTTGTACAAATAAGACAACAGGGACATTCGATCCACATATTTGATTGTAAAGTGCAAATTCGAAGAACAATTGATAATAAAACTATAATGACTGGTGTAGGAGAAGACAAATTGTTGATATTGAAAGGTGTGTTGTTTGTTACATTGAGCACAAATTTTTTGGTTCAACGAAATGATACTTTGTCATCTTATTTATTGTGGCATGCATGCTTTGGTCATATCAATTATGAAAGTATTAGAATTATGAAACAACATGGGATTAAAGGACTTCCAATAGTTCCCAGAAAATTGACCCCATGTAATGCTTGTATATTGGGAAATCATCACAAATAATCTTTTCAGAATTCTACTTCTCGAGCTACAAGAAAATTAAGTCTCATACACTCAAATTTGTGTGGACTTATGCCTATACCAACTGCAAATAGAAATAAATACATATTGACTTTTATTTATTATTATTCGAGGATGTGTTGGGTTTATCTGCTTAAGGAAAAATCGCAAGTTTTTGATGTGTCTAAAAAATTTCATCTCTTGATTGCAAATGAAGCTCAACTAAATATTGGTACTATAAGAATTGATAATGGAGGAGAATATACTTCACAAGTACTTGAAAAATATTTTCAAGAGAGTGGCATCAAAAACCATACCACAATACCATATAATATACAACAATACGGTGTTGCAGAACGAATGAACAGAACATTGCTTAATATGGTAAGGTCAATGATGTTTTTTAGGAATGTAAAATTGATGTTTTGGGGAGAAGCAATGCTCTGCGCAACATCTATTAGAAATTGATTCCCATCCTCTATCATCAACAACAAAACTCCATATGAAATGTGGTATAATTTTCTTCATGTTGTTAAACATTTTAGAGTTTTTGGTTCTCAATGTTATGCTTCAATTCCTAAACAATGGAGGACTAAGTTGAGTGAACGGAGCAGAAAATGTATTTTTGAGGATATTCTGTGACTTCCTAGGCATACCAATTACATGATGAAGCGAACAAGAAAATTACTTTTTCAAGAGATGTATTTTTTCTTGAATCTGATAAAGGTTCCATCACTATTGATAGACAACTTAATCAGATAGAAAATTTTGTGCCTCAAAAGTCTTATTATGAATCAGATAATATACTTCCACATCATGAAGGGGGATACCTATATTAGATCAGTTTGTGGTGTTTCCTTATCTCAATGATGATAATTTTTCTATTGATAAAAAATTGGTTGATGAAAGTGTTTCTATAGACATGACAAGGAGAAAAATAGAAACAAAGTTGACAAGGATAGAAATTGTAAGAATTGAGAAAAATGCAGAACATGAGAAACTTCCTACACAGCCTTTGTGAATATCATCTCATATTTGAACATTTTTGAAGAGATATGATGAGTTAAGACTGGAAGTTCGTCAGGTATCTATTCTCATTATGAATTTAACTTTTCCATGGATTGTGAACCTACTTGTTTTGAAGAAGCTACTAGTTAGGATAAGTGGAAAGATGTAATGCAAAAAGAATATGATTCCCTCATAAAAAATGTCACATGTAGACTAGTGGATCCTCATGTTCGCATCAAACCTATTGGTTGCAAGTTGATTTATAAAACTAAGTATAATGTTGATGGTTCTACACAAGGCAAGACTTGTAGTGAAGGGATATGCACAAAAAAAAGGGTATTGACTATACAAAGACATTTGCTCCTACAACAAAATGGGGCACTATTAGATATTTGTTTGCTATTGTAGCTTAGAAGGAATGGAAAATTCATCATATAGATGTCAAAACTGTTTTTTTAAATGGAGATTTCAAAGAAGATGTTTACATGTTTCAGCGAGAAGGTTTTTCCATTAAAGTGAAAGAACAAAATGTTTGCAAACTAATGAAGTCTTTGTATGGCTTGAAACAAGTGCCATGAGCATGGTATGAGAAACTAACTGAATATCTTCTAAAGTTAAATTATAAACACTTTGACCTAGATGATGCAACTCTTTTCGTTAAGAAAGTTGGAAGATCAGTTGTATACCTAGTTGTATATGTTGACAATTTGATGATGAGAGGAAACAATGATGAATATATATCATCTATTAAGAGGGAATTGAAAAAGGTTTTTGATATGATAGATATATGCTTACTTCATTATTATCTTGGAATTGAAGTTGATAAAAAACCACAACATATTTTCATCTCTCAGAAGAAGTATGTTCGTAATTTATTGAACAGATATAGTATGATGGATTGTAATCCTATTGCTACACTAATGGAGTGGAATTTGAAACTTACTTCAGAAGAAGGAAAATCATTTGAGGATCCAACAAATTATAGGAAACTTGTTGGAAGTTTGATTTATTTATCTATTACTCATCCTAATATAACATTCTTTGTAGGAATACTTTCCAGATTTATTCATCATCCTTGTGAGGGGAATTAGGTAGCAGCAAAAAGAGTATTGAGATATTTAAATGGAACCCAAATTGACAGCATCAAATATACCAAAGTTTTAGACTTCCATCTTGTTGGTTATTTAGATTCCAATTTTGATGGAGATAAAGAGAATGGAGTCTCTACTTCTGGCTGTTTGATGAATCTTGGATTAGCAGCCATCATTTGGAGATCATGCAAGCAATATGTTACTTCTTATTCTACCACCGAAGCCAAATATGTTGCAGCAGCTCAAGCCACTAAGGAAATCATTTGGCTTTGGAAAATACTTTAATATTTGCAAGAGAAACAAAAAGATTCAACTCCTTTATTTGTTGACAACTCTTCTACAGTTCAATTGGCCAAGAATCCAAAGTTTCATGATTGAACCAAATATATCGGCACCAAGTATCATTTGATTCAACATCATGTAGAGGCCAAAACAATTCATCTAACACATTGTCCAACATTAGAACAAATTGTAGATATCTTTACTAAAGCATTGGGAAGTGAAAAATTCGAAAAAAATATATCTTTACTTGGTATGTCAAATGTCTCTGAGATTAAGGGGGGAAATGTTGTAATCCTTCGAGATTTCTGTATAGTTAGGGATTTAGTTATAAATTTGGTATTTCTCGTTATAACTATTCTAGTTATTGTTTTCAAGTATAAATGTAACCTTCATTGAATGAATTAATAGAGAGATCAAAAACATTTGAATCAATGGAATTCTCCAGACTTCTTATCACAAATAGAAAATGTAATCTAAAATAAGCATAGTCCTACTGTCAAAATAGATTCACAAGTTTTCAAGAAAATTGGCCCAAAAAAAGGGGAGGCAAATGCCTAAAACATGTATTAATCACGGTTAGACTACACACAAAAACTTTTTTCTGTCACGCTCACCAAAGTTTATTACATGGCTTGTCTGAAACTGGATACTTCGAATAGAATTGTAGGAGAAAGTGGTAGAAAAAGGTAGCAATGCACTCTTCAAGGACATAAATAGGGAATTTGGTTGTATGGCATTTTCTCTTGTTTCTGTAGGAAATAAGGCATAACCAGGGCGCTTCATCGTATGATATTAGTTCTTCTTTCTGTAACAATTTTTTTTTTTTTTTGGGGGGTTTTAGTTTGAATGGTTGGGATTGTGGTTTGTCACATGATGACAATGGGTTTTAGTTTAAGTGGTTGGGAATGTGATTTTTTATTTCACCCACTCATATTTAAGTCTTGGAAGACATGTTTTAACTTGTATTCCATGGTTAATACTGCTTTAGCACATATTCCGTGGTTAATAACGGACATCTAGGCTCTTGCTCTGTTATTGGATCTATTCCAACCCTAGTTACCAAGTTCTGCTTTATTGGCTAGGAAAATTCGAAAATACTTTCAGTTTGGCTAAAACTTTGATCATTCTAATTTCATATGAACTTTAATATTTAATATTTAAAAAAAAAATATCTATATAAAATTTAGTACTTTATCTTAAAATATAGTAAGTTGTAAATTGTATATTAAAAAATGACAATTCTGATAGAATTTGGTTAAAGATATTTATTAATATAAAAATTAATATTTCAAAAACTAAAAAATAAGAATATCTATATTACAAAAATTATAAGTGTGATTTAATTTGGTAAATATTTTTATTAATAAAAATAATATTTAAAAAATTAAAAGGCAGAAATTTGTATATTTAAAAATATAGTAAATCTTAAATTACATATTAAAAAATTGTAGCTATGAGAAATAGTAAATTCATATTAAAATATAACATAAAAGAGTAAGCTTGTAGTTATTAAAAATAATAAATTCCTATAACAAAAAATAATAAATTTTTATTTATAAATATTTATAAGATATACAATTTTAATTTTTTTTCCATATTGAATTTATAGAGAGTTCTTTTTCAAATTTAATAACTATACTTAGGGTTAGGGTTTGGGTGTGCTTCTCTCCTCTATGTTTGTTTTGGATTTAGTTGAATTTGCAGGTTTTAACTAGAAAAACATAATAGCCAAAATAGACAACTCCTTCAAAGTGTGGTTTCAATGGGATCTACTAGAAAAGCTAAATCTACAAATAAAGATTTAGATTTTTATTATTAATTAATAATAAAGTTATATTTCATGTTTAAGAATTATATTAAAATTGATGACTGAAATTGTTACTCTTTTCTAAACTAGCAGTTGTCCCAAAAGGTACAAAGAGAGGCCGATAGGATTATTAAATTGGAATTGTTGAATTTTTCTAGAAGAGTTAATTGGTTTGGGGGAAAACCTTGTTTTCTTGGACTGGATCATTGTGCAATTACTTTCCGTTAGATATTTTGTTTATATCTATATTATAAGGAATGCATTGAATGTCTTATGTCATTTCTGCTATGCTTACTTATATCCTTTTCGTACTTTTTCTTGATCAATTTTATGAAATATTCCATTATGCTTTGATTTCATGTCAGTGACATTACATTGCAGGAAGGTTAAAACTATGTTAGAGCCACATAACCACATCATCAAAATAGGTTTGAAATTTACAGTTTACACAATTGCCAGAACATAGCCGATATAAGCCCTCCCCTTAAGCAACCTTTTCAAATAAGCTAACTGTTTCCAAATGTGGAATATTTGCAACAATTAGTGGAAAAGTCATTAGGTGGTTATGAAAGTAATAAGAATTTTTTTCAAGTTACAAAATTTTCAACTTTTTGAATGATTATGGCCAACTGAAATAAAGAGTATGAAATGTTATAATAAACGATGAACATCTGATATTCAGCAACAGCGTTACAGCTATAAGGACGGTGCTTCTTTTGTCAAAGTCGGTCAAGACATGGTGTTCATTTTGTCCAAGTCACCCAAGACTTGTATTTGGTTTTATTATTTTGTCAAAGTTACTGAAGACACGGTGTTCATTTTGTCAAAGTCTTTTATTCCCTTATCAAAATGCACCAGCCCGCAAAGGAAAATTATGTACCTAAAGATATTTAAATGACAGTTGGGAATAACAACACCCACTTTAACAACCAACCAATATCCCAGTTATTTTTCATATCAATTGTTATATTTTTTGTAACTATTAATTATTAGTAACAAATATGTCATAATGTTTCCCATTTATCTTTTAAATCAAATTATATATATTACAAATATGTCGTAATATTTGACATGTAATCAAATGCACCATAAAGTAAAAGACTACATACCATGCTCTTCGTTTCATTCGAAAAAATTTGGTATAACTTCTAATTTGGGGGAAATATGACACTAAAGATGTGAAGGGCTCTGAATATGAAGGCTTCAAATTTGATCCCTGATCCCTGATCCCTGAAACAAGGCTTCAAATTTGATCCCTGATCCCTGAAACAAGGCTTCAAATTTGTTTCCTGAAACAATTAAACAACCATCAAATTAAGATGAATCTGAAGTTGCACTTCTACTTGCATTGCCTGTTACGAAAATTTTCCTTCGACAAGAGACCTACAATCAATTTTTGAAGCCTCTTGGAACCTGGACCAGGCTTAAGAACAGTTCTATCACCCATGACTGACAAGGATCACTTCCATCATCTCTATTTCCTATACACCAGCCACCAGGAACAAAACTCCCATTTGTCCGACCCAGGAGCTCTTCGTCTATCCTATCAAGTACGTGATCCATTCTATCAAATTTCCTTGCAAAAGGAGCATTGCTCTCATTCATTTTTTCGAAATCCTGTAGACCAAGAGAATGTGGATGCTGCCTCGGTGGAGTGTCCCATGATATATAATGCAAGTCATGATTGACAGTAGTGTTCTGAAACTCTTGAGCATTGCAAATGACCGTGTGAAAATATCCCTCAGGAGAAGATATGAAATTCGCATAATACATTAGAACAGTCCTAGGAAGATTATCCCAACCCCAGATACAGAATTCAATAAATGCATGAGATAATGCCATCCAAGCATAACCTACATTGCATAAACAACAGTGTTAGATTTCTCTCATCTTACGTTTCATGTGAAGAGAACGAAAAAGTGTAACAGAACCCAACACCTCACCTGTGAACAATTTAAATGATGTAGGAACACCTCTCTTTTGTGAAACCCAAAAAACATCTGACTTTTTTGACATGTACAATCCAGGATCTATAATAATTGGTCTAGCTCGCTGATGCCTGCATAAAACGTTCTCATTGATGACTATTGTGGCAAAATGAGTTTATACATAGATGACCAAATATAGAAGGTATCATCCATCATTGCCCATTTCAATCATCAACTGCTAAGTTTCAAATTTTAAGCCACTAAACAAAATCTGTACTTACTCTTTCCATCCAATGTTGCTGGTGTGCTCAATGAAATTAAAATCCCTTGGCAAATATGAAAAAGTATGCAGCAGATCTGTGTACAAGAAACGTTGTCAGATCAGTCCCAATGTCAGGCAGGATTTTCACCTTAATATGATTTAGAAAGAAAAGGTAAGAAATTCAACTAAATCAGTTCCCACAGCCAGTCTAATCTAGTTTAGTAAAAAGTTAAAACTACTCCAACCATCTATTTGTAAAATTATTAATTCAATGTGAAAATAAAATATTCGGTTTTGTCCAATTTATCATTTATGTGCAGATCAGATGTGATTTTTATCAAATAAGCTAAATTCTCTCTGATTCTGCAATGGGTTAAATAATCAATTCATCGTTTATAGATCTGTGCAGCGTGCACAAGTAACATGATCAGCTCAATGCCAATGTCAGGCAGATTTTCGACCTGAATATGATTAAAGAAGGAAAAGCAATAGATTCAACAAGGTCAGTTCCCACAGTCAGTCTAATCCAGTTTATTTGGCTTTTTCCAATTTATCTGTAGATCAAATGTGATAGCTCACTCTCTAGAAAAGATGGACTTCTGTCTGACTATGCTATAGGTAAATAATCAATTCTAATCCGGTTTACTTGGTTGTCCAATTTATGTGGAAATCAAATCTGATGAACTCTTTTTCCATGGAAAAAATGAACTATGCCTGAATGTGCAATAACTTATAAAATCAATTCAACGTACACAGAAGACCTGTGACCTACCCTCTGTATCTCACTCTATCCATGTTCCATATAGGGAAAACATCACAAGGCTATGTGGACATGTAGGTCATAAAATAATTAGGATGATGGCTTGTTATGCCATCCATCATGGTTTCAATCTAGGGGAGTCCTAGGAAGATTATCCCAACCCCAGATACAGAATTCAATAAATGCACGAGATAATGCCATCCAAGCATAACCTACATTGCATAAACAACAGTGTTAGATTTCTCTCATCTTACGTTTCATATGAAGAGAACGAAAAAGTGTAACAGAACCCAACACCTCACCTGTGAACAATTTAAATGATGTAGGAACACCTCTCTTTTGTGAAACCCAAAAAACATCTGACTTTTTGACATGTACAATCCAGGATCTATAATAATTGGTCTAGCTCGCTGATGCCTGCATAAAACGTTCTCATTGATGACTATTGTGGCAAAATGAGTTTATACATAGATGACCAAATATAGAAGGTATCATCCATCATTGCCCATTTCAATCATCAACTGCTAAGTTTCAAATTTTAAGCCACTAAACAAAATCTGTACTTACTCTTTCCATCCAATGTTGCTGGTGTGCTCAATGAAATTAAAATCCCTTGGCAAATATGAAAAAGTATGCAGCAGATCTGTGTACAAGAAACGTTGTCAGATCAGTCCCAATGTCAGGCAGGATTTTCACCTTAATATGATTTAGAAAGAAAAGGTAAGAAATTCAACTAAATCAGTTCCCACAGCCAGTCTAATCTAGTTTAGTAAAAAGTTAAAACTACTCCAACCATCTATTTGTAAAATTATTAATTCAATGTGAAAATAAAATATTCGGTTTTGTCCAATTTATCATTTATGTGCAGATCAGATGTGATTTTTATCAAATAAGCTAAATTCTCTCTGATTCTGCAATGGGTTAAATAATCAATTCATCGTTTATAGATCTGTGCAGCGTGCACAAGTAACATGATCAGCTCAATGCCAATGTCAGGCAGATTTTCGACCTGAATATGATTAAAGAAGGAAAAGCAATAGATTCAACAAGGTCAGTTCCCACAGTCAGTCTAATCCAGTTTATTTGGCTTTTTCCAATTTATCTGTAGATCAAATGTGATAGCTCACCACTCTCTAGAAAAGATGGACTTCTGTCTGACTATGCTATAGGTAAATAATCAATTCTAATCCGGTTTACTCGGTTGTCCAATTTATGTGGAAATCAAATCTGATAAACTCTTTTTCCATGGAAAAAATGAACTATGCCTGAATGTGCAATAACTTATAAAATCAATTCAACGTACACAGAAGACCTGTAAGAGAGCCGGGTAAGGAGTTCGACCTTTGAGCAATGAGTCGAATCCACTCCAGTCGTAAGAGAAAACCCTAACCCTCACAGTAAAACAGAAAAGAATGAAAAGTTAATAAAAGCCCTTAATCAACGCATCAACGCCGTACAGTAAGAGAGCCGGGTAAGGAGTTCGGTTAAAGTTGGTAGAGGCTTACCTTGCCATAGCCACCGATAGACCAGATTCTTCAACGTGAGCGTTATGGTTAACTGTTAACTTTGGCCTGGGTCTGTTGTTGAAGGAAAAACCCAAGTGGGAGCCGAGAGTTGCTCCGATCCTCCAGCAAACTAAAACACATTGAGTGAAACTCGCCAGCAAACCCTCGGGTTGTTACCCTAGCGATGAGAAGAAGAAAACCCAACCGTAGATTCGCAAGGGTCAGGGAGCCGAGCTTTTCTCAGAGGCATTGGCATCCACAGTACGCAATTCAGAGTTCTCTGTACAGTCAATAGAGGTCTGATCCCGATCCCCCTCACCGTTCCGATCCGGCTCGGATTTGACGGGAGAACTTGCAGGGGGCGGGTAATTATCATTCACATCAGGGTTCTGTTGGGGATTCGATCGTTGGGCTGTTTCTGCATCAAAATCCTCAGTTTTGCTCATAGAAACCTTCGCGCTGTTGCAGAGCGCCCTCAACCCTAACATCATCGTAAGAATGCCCATCGGACGCGGAGCTTGTGGAGCTCGTCATCAGGCGATAAAGCGCGTTAGGTTAATCCGTTCCCTGGATCACGGTGCTGTCGGTTGTAAACCGCAACTGGTAACCGCAGAAGACCGCCACCGCAGAAGAACGCCAGGGTTTATGCCCGCCCGACGACGGTTTATGCCCGCCCGACGCCAGCTGTTATCACGAAGACGAAAGAGACCCGACGCCACGTGTCATCCGGAGAATGAAAGGGACGAAGGTCGCTTTCAAAGGAAAGACCTATCGGCCTAAATATATGTTTTATAGCTTTTTTAATAAGATTATATAATGTTTGATATATATATAATATTTTTAACTGTTTTAATTTATAAATAATTAATTAAAAAAAATTAATAAATAATTTAGTTTAGTAAAATCTATACTTTATCAAATTGAATTCATATTCAAATTCGAATTCAAATTTGGTATCTATCATCCCAACACACTACCTATCCCAAGGCAATCGTAAGCTAGCACGTAACACACGGAACTTTTCAATGTATTCTAGCGTGCAAATTCGCGGAGGAGATACGCTCCGGAAGATTTCTCTATGTTCGGGCCCAGTGTAAGCCAATTCTCCAAAGAATGAACGGTTCGCCTCCATTAATAACTGCTGATCACAGGAAGTCCCAACCGCTTGAATCGCGAAAGAATAACTTACAGTGGAAGAAGATGCCCTTATTTGTTAACGACTGATTGTTACAACCAACAGAGATTGGTACGGGCTACCGCAATGGGAATCAAACCTACCCGCTCAATCTAACATTCTACCAACTCAATCTAGCCTTCGACTTCACTATACTTTCGATTTTAAAGAGAAGCGAACAATAAAGAAATTTTAGCACCAGAAAATGGAAACGTAAAGTGAGGTTGATCGTTTGGTATACGGCCATTTGCTCACTTAATGTGTCAATATCCACAGTGAATGTCGGCCTACTCTCAAGTGCCGTGTCCTTGTGGGTAGAGTTGGGACTAGGGAAAGGCCACTGCTTTTTAATGGCTAGTTATGGAATGTTGTGAATCAAATTTTTTTATTACTATTATGTGATCGTATCTGTGAACTCTTGTCATGTTTCCCTTCCACCAATTCAATTCAATCCTTATTTAAGGAGTTGAATTATTATTTTATTTTTATTATTTTATTTTTTTAATATATTTATGAAAATTTTCATATATAATATTTTAAAGTTCTTGTGTGTAAATTCAATCTTTTGATTTTCTTTTAAATAGTGTTATTATTTTATATATGTATAGATTTCTTATTCTAAAAGAAAAATGAAATGAAGAATATTTCAAATTTATTTCAACCTAACAAATGTAATATTTGTCAACTAATAACTTAATGTGATATAAAATGTTTGAGTCAAAGCAAGCATTAATAATGTGCAATCTAATTTACAATTATATGTAACATTCTTCTAATGTGCAATTTAATTTACAATTATGTGTAATATTCTTATAAATTGAAAATTTGTTATTTTGCTAATAATTTAAGGTGATGTAGAGTGTGCAAGTCAAAGCAAGCATCAATAATGTGTAATCCAATTTACAATTATGTTTAACATTCAAAATAAGCATTAATAATGTGCAAGCCATTGTATAATTATATATAACATTGTTATGAATTGAGAACTTGTTATTTTGTCATGGTTGATTAAGTGGTACTATATTTTAGTGCGGTTTGTAATATTAATTTTATTAATAACTTATTATTCACAAAATTTAAAAGTTGAGCACTCTTAGAAGTAATATACTTATTGGATAGATGAAAAGTTGAGTAACTTGAAAGTTAACTACCAAAAATATCTTATGAATAGATTATTTTCCTTCAAAAACATAGAGGCATGTAAAAGAGTTACATAGATTGAATTTTTGTTGAAGAATTACATAGATCATTTATTGTGTTATTTATTTTTCTATGTGAGTATTTGTTTAAGAATGTGTATTTATGATGTCTTATATTTTCCTAATACACAATGGATTAATGAAGATAAATTTTAGATTTTTTTGGTTATGTATACATATAGTAAATTAGGAACTACATAAGACTAGAAATATGTATTTGCATATTTGAGAATTTTAAATGACTTTAAGTGCTTGATTTTAACCATAGTCATGTTATTTTTATTTCTTCAATTTTGTCAATCCTTTAGTTTACAAATTCTTATGAACCAACTATTTGTATACATATCTAACATTTTGAAGTCAACCATGTTTGCCTTCTTGTCCATTGTTATCCATTTCAAATTGGTCCTTCAATTTTATTCTTAAAAAACACAAAAAGCGCATGAGAAAAATTCAAAAAACATAAACCATTGTCTTCTCATCCATCGTTATCCATTTCAACTTGGTCCTTCAATTTTATTCTTAAAAAAAAAACAGAAATCGCATAAACAAAACTCAACAAAGATAAACAAACAACACAAGTTGGAGGAATAATGTAACTTTGTATACCATGATTCAAATGTTTATAATGAGTATGTGCAAGAATAAATAGAAATATAAAATTAAAAACCAATTGTCGAAAAATACATGTCCTCATATTTCTAAATAGTGTTTACTTCACAATTTCAAGCTCATTTCAAAAGGGATAGAAAGAAGATTGTAATCCTCAATGTGAAATCTCTCAAATAATTCCTTTGCATACTTGGTTTGTGACATGAAGGTATTAATTTCCAATCAAAGAAAATGGTGAAGTAGACCTAGATATGACATTTCAAATGTGTTATGTAATGGTTTTTTAATTTCAAAAGTCAAATTATTAATGTTTCTTACAATTTCTAAATTAATAAAATAAAAATGACAATCATAATCTCACTATTTCCATGATTCACATATAAATTTGACTCTTAATTTTATTTTATTTTTGTTGGTTTGACCCATGGGTGTTTTGAACCCTGAGTTGCATGGTTTACATAATTCTTCATATTATGGAGAATGCCTTTATGGGAAATTTAAATACTAACTGTTAAACTCTAAACATTTGTAATTTTTATCTATACATTAAATGTCACATACATCCTTGACACATTCTTAAAAACCACATATTATGGCCCTTCACTAAATTTAATTGTGATTAAATTTAGATTCAATAGTTATCTCATGCATCCATATATAATCATCTCATTAACATAGGAGATTCTACTCATGCATAATGGTTACATACAGATTATTCCATTAGCCCCATGTGCCATATAACTCCTCGCTCCAATATTAATAATTACCTACTATGCTCTCATCACTAAATCTACACTTAGATTCAATAGTGGTAAAATGCATAATTATTCAATCATCCTCATAAAGATAACACATACAACTATACAAAAATGTTGACAAATTCAACAACATAAAAAATAAGGAGTAAAAATACAATACATCCCATGCAAATGATTTGGATAAGAGAAATTGGAAAGAATGTCACTTGGAGAATTGAGCACCGCCACCCAACCTAGAACTCACTTCCTCCAGTTCACCCTCAAGCTGAGAGTGCTTGCCATCGATCAAATGCCTCCTATTGATCTCTTCAATGGGTATTTATTATCCTCTTTCATAATATTGTTTCCGTTAGCAACATTCCACTTTTATGGATATTTTTTATCCAGTTTCCTAGGATTTTCCCAGAAAATCTCACCTTTATCTCCTGCAAGACTTTTCCTCATAAAAGCTTGACTTTATCTCCCGCAAGGTTTTAAGTTTTTTTATTAACTTAGTATCTTTCTCCAGCTAAGTAGCTTAATGGATATTTATCTCCAAATCCATTAACTTTATCTAGATTTGGATCTAGAAGTCTTATCATGAAAGAATTATCCATTCCCATTCATCAATGGGATTTGGCAAGAATATCTTCTCTTGATGTCTTGTTTTTCCAAGTGATTAAATTATTTTATTTAATAATAAAGTATTTACTTTCATTGTTACATATCGGACCTATATTTTCTTATCTTAGTTTCATAGAGTGTTACATAAAACAGAGGAGTGTTACATACAACCCCCCTTAAATTTACACCATCGTCTGTGTATTACTGCATCTTACAATTTATTTCCTCATTCATAGGTAGTTGTTTTTGAATTTTCAGGTTCTTATGGCCTTGCCACCTTAATCATATCTTCTGATCCATCGGTTACAAAGGAGTTCTACCAACAATCTCCTTCCATCACTACGTGTAGATTTGTTTCAAACAATTTGGTGAGATATTTTCAAATATAGAAACTCAATTTTGTTTGTTACATGAGCAACCACGGGTTAATGTTTCCCACCTTTTATCTATGATTCCTTAGTTTCTAGATTATTAAAATAATAGGAAGAAATGCATGTTTCTCCAATGCATTTGTGTTCTTTCCGAACACTTGCTTCCTACAACTTCCGAACATTAGTCACAAAAAGTCAAATTAGCACATTTGACCAATCAACATGTATAAAATATTATAACATGTTAGCTCACACATAACCATCAAAATCATAATCCATATGTAACCATCATAAATTAGGATCATATTTCATACGTATACTAAGACTGAAACAAAATAATGATACTTATCCTTAGTTTCCACCTTTGTCTTGCCTTTGTACATACTCTCTGTCGGTTGCCACACCGGGTAATCATCTAGTGACTTCTCCTCAACCATGTGCACATACACATGGTGTACATGACACACATACCACTATACATGCCATATGTCATCTTACACTTCATGCATCCATACAAGTACCATATGTACCGTGTTAGGTCCCTATACTAATAGTGTAACCCCTTATTATTTTTACTGCAACCCCCTTATTATATTGTTGTGCCCATGTAGTCTCGTATTGTTATTATTTTACCCCATAGAAGCCCACTATTGTTATGGTTGTGCCCTTACATTATTACTATTATGTCGGCTCTGATTACATTATGACCTATTAGACTCATATATATAGAAAGGAGGTCTTGTCATTTGTATCATCCAAGAATTGTTCATTAATGTAAAGGAGGTTTCCCACTTGAAGAGGTTGATTTATAAGGCATTGCTCTATCTTTTCTAACTGTTTGTGAGCTGGTTTCGTAACATTTGGTATCAGAGCTTTTGGATTCTAGGGTTTTGCTTCTCCAAACAGGTCCGCATAGAATTTTAAATATAACTTTTTTCTATGAAGTCTCAGAAGCTAAAAAATAAATGCATCTAAGTTGAAATCATTCTGAACCACAAGTTTGAATTTTAGATCTTTTCTTGCTATAATTTCGGAGATATGTTCTGAGGAAGTTATGGTCTTTGCAATCTCCAAAATTCCATCTCAAATAGATCATCGTGGAATTTTCACTATAATTTGTTTTCTACGAAGGTTCAGACTGTGAAATTAAAACTCATTTGAGTTGAAAGCGTGGTGAATCTCGGGCCTAAATTTAAGATATTTTTTCTCTATATTTTCGGAGATACAGTTGAAGACATTTAGGGTTTCTTCAAGCTCCCAAATTACATCCCAAACAGATGACCTAGGAAAAATTGTCATAACTTTCTCTATAAGTATCAGATTGAAATTTCGTAAGAAGAGACAAAAAGATAATAGACTGTACTTTTCTATGTATTGTTTTAGGTCCGAAGGTCGAAACAGTAACATGTGGCACTTCATACAAGTTTGCTCTATTGAAAAGGTATATAAGCAAGACATCTTGGGAGATTGGGCATAACTCTTTCTTGGAGAATCTGATTTCGATCACGCTGGTGCCATTGGAAAGAGGACGCGGAGGGCTACTTCAGGTTGCAATTTCAGACCTTGGAGATCTGAAATTATAGATTTACCATCATTTCAATCTTGAGCTTCTAAAATCTAGAAAAGGTAATATGAGGAAGTTTGATGGCAAGGATACGGTAAATTGGATACTACAGATGGAAAAATATTTTGATCTACATGATGTAGAACTGTTACAAAAGGTATGTATTGCATCTTTATTTTTTAGAATCGAATCAATTGTTATCGTATAAAGGGCTTTGTTCTCATAAACCACTTATCACTTGGTCAATTTTCAAGAAGGAAATGATAGCACGTTATGAGGATACAAAGAGCAACACCTTCTTTAGCCAATTGATAAATATCAAGCAAAAGGGTTCAATGACAGAGCACATTGAGTACTTCCAAAAATTAAATATAAGGGTAAATGATATTCTAGAGAAGCAAAGGATCGATGTCTTCATAGGGACTTTAAAGGATAACGTTCAACATGAGGTTCGGCTTTGGGAACTTGATTCATTGGAGAAGGCATTCAAGAGGGAAAGAAAAATTGAAAGAGGAATTATGGAAACAAGGAATCCTACCACTCACAACTATAAATATGGATGTGTTTTCACTCGTAGCCTTCCATAACCTACAAGGTTTATACCACAACGATTAGAAGAAAAAATATAAAAAGGGCTTTGTTACATTTGTGATAAAAGATACACTAAAGGTCATAAGTGTTATGAGAAGAAATTATTTTACATAGATTGTGAAGAGGAGGAAGAAAAAATCAAGAAACATAAAAAGAAGAGGATATACACTAGGAACCAACCCCAAAGAAAGAAGAAATGAACCTGATCATATCTTGTAAAGCATTGGCAAGAATTACCATTCCTCAAACTCTCAAGATAGAAGGACATATCAAGAAGAAAAAGGTTCAAGAAGTGAAAGATCACATCAAGTATCAAGAAATGAATCTGACCATATATTATAATGCATTGGAAGGAACTACCACTCCTCAAACTATCAAGATAGAAGGACATATCAAGACAAAAAAGATAATAGTGTTGATTGATTCGGGAAGTACCCATAATTTTATTCATTGTAAGATAGCGAAGGAATTGAATTGCTTCCCATTTCCAACACCAGAGTGTCAAGTGATGGTTGTAAATGGAAGAACCATAAATTTCTTTGGAAAGTACCATAATATCAAGCTATCCATGGGAGAATATGTTTTGAATAGTCCAATTCTTTCCATTCCAATGGGTGGTGTTGGTGTTGTAGTAGGAGTCCAATGGCTATAATATTTGGGTACGATAACTTTTAATTTTCAAGAACTCTTCTCGAAAAAAAATTTCTAGAAGGAAAGGAAGTTGAATTAAGGGGTATCATAGGGAAGCCATGAAATATAATCACCTCTAACAACATGACAAAGCTTCTAAAGGAAGAACAATGTGGCGTAATTGCATAATTATGTTCGCTAGATTTTCCCATGTCGAAATCATCTATTTCTCTAGATCTCCAAAAAGTCTTGGATAATCATTCCAAGGAATTTGAGACTCCCAAAGGCCTCCCACCTATTTGTGATCATGATCATTCTATTCATTTTCCGGGAAATGTTCCTCCAAACATCAGGCCTTACAAATATCCCTTTGCACAAAACAATGAAATTGAACGTATGGTTGCAGAAATGTTAGAGGTTGGTATAATTCAACCTAGTCAAAGTTATTTCTTTGTTCCAATAGCATTGGTGCACAAGAAGGATGGATCATGGCACATGTATCAAGATTATAGAGAGCTCAACAAGCTCACTATTAAAGATAGATTTCCTATTCCTCTCATTGATGAATTATTTGATGAATTGCATGGAGAAATTACTTCAACAAGTTGGACCTTCATGCAGGATATCATCAAATGAGAATGAAGACTCAGGACATTCCAAAAACAACATTTAGAACTCATGAGGGTCATTATGAATTTTTGGTCATGCCTTTTGTCCTTACCAATGCACCTTCTACATTCTAAGGTTTGATAAATTCCATTTTCAAACCCTTAGAAAATTCATGTTAGTATTTTTTGATGATATAGTAATATACAACAACTCTTGGAAGGATCATGTTCAACATGTTGATATAGTTCTCTGACTAGTGGACAAGAAACAATTATATGCAAAAACCTCCAAATGTTTCTTTGAAGTACAAGAGCTCAAATACTTGGGTCATATTGTATCTCACGAAGGTGTTAACGTAGACCCTCAACAACAAAAAGTTCTCCAACTCTTAAAGGATAACCTCACTTTGGCATAGAATTGAATGAAACAACAGGTAGATCAACATCTCAACGAAAAGTTTTGATATAGGTGACTGGGTATTTTTACAAATACAACCATACAAGTAAATGTCCCTCAATAAGGCTAAGAAGGATAATAAATTATCACCAAAGTACTATGGTCCTTCGAAGGCACTGCAAAATAGTTTGCAGCTTCCTACATCTTCCCGAGTGCACCTAGATTTCCATATTTCATGCTTAAAGAAGTTTATAAGTGACAAGCTCCCAGTTCAAACAATATTGTCGGAACTTGATGAGGAAGAAAAAATCATATTGGAACTTGAAACAGTCATGGAACAAGAACCCGAAAGCTATGAAATTGATCAATTTGAGAGTATCTCATCAAGTGGAAGAACTTACCTACTAAAGATTCCACATGGGAGGATGAGAATTTTATACAGAAGCATCAAGACCTCCTCAAGCATTGAGGACAACACTTTTTGAAGGATATGGGCATGTTCGGTCCCTATACTACTAGTGTAAGCCCTTATTGTTATTAGTGCAACCCCCTTAATATATTGTTGTGCCCACGTAGTCCCCATATTATTATTATTATGCCCCATAGAAGCCCACTATTGTTATTGTTGTGCCCTTACATTATTATTGTTATGTCAGCTACGATTACATTATAACCCCTTGGACTCCTATATATATAAAGGAGGTCTTTTCATTTGTACCATCCAAGAATTGTTCATTTATGTAATGTAAAGGAGGTTTTCCCCTCAAAGAGGCTGAATTCTGAGGCGTTGATCTATATTTTCTATCTTTTGTGAGGTGGTTTCATAACATGTATAAAATATTATAACAGGTTAGCTCACACATAACCATCAAAATCATAACCCATATGTAACCATCATAAATTAGGATCATATGTCAAATGTATAATAAGACTGAAACAAAATATTGATACTTGTCCTTAGTTTCCACCTTTATCTTGCCTTTATATGTACTCTGGATCGGTTGCCACACCAGGCAATCATCTAGTGACTTCTCCTCAACCATGTGCACCTACACATGGTGTGCATGACACACATACCACTATAAATGTCATATATCATATTTCACTTCATGCATCCATACCAATACCATATGTACCATTTGTACACAGTACCACCTACATATGTGGACCCAATACCAAATGATCATGGCATATACTTAATCCAACTGTTTTCAATCATGTTAGCAGTATACCAAAAATTCTTGTAATTTTTCATTCACACTACTTTTAGGTAAGTCCAATTAAACCATGTTTAGTTTGTCGATTGGAGAATAAGGAATTCATGGACCTGTTCGACTTTTGTGATGAGAGCATAATTGAAAATTTTTATGCCAAAATATTCAAGTGCTTACTTAGCTAATCTTTTCCATGTATCTTATGGTTGTAGGGAATTTTCAACAAATGATAACATATATGCATAATACAACTTTACAAAACACATAACTTTGAGTTTTGGGATTGAATATTTCCCATAGTAAGGTTTTAATAATAGCAGAATATGACCTTTGTGTAATCATAAAGAAAATTATTAACTATGATAATTAGTCTAGTATGGGATCTAATGTTATATTTGAAATTTAATAACAATCTTAACCTTGTCATTAGCCAAGAATATAGTTATTTGGTACTCAAAAGTGCTCCACACACAACCTAGTTATGCCATCTACTTTCCTGGTTTCTCTTTTTTATCCAAAGCTAATCGAACAATCAACATGTATGTACCCACATCTATGCATAAATCATAAGGGAAAGTTACAATGTTCTCCATTCCACACTCTCCAATATTTTAGGCATTATGTGTATCAGGGTGTGAACCTAGGTCATTTACATGTTTACACCTCACTTTAGGCATTAAATGACCCGTGGAAGACAATAGAATATAAACTATTTATCCATTATCAAATTAGTTTATGCAATACTTGTTATGTTGTCTTATTCAGAACGAGACAACACTATTAATGCAATATGATAGACATACTTCTCCAAGTTTGTTTGATAGAAAATAGTGGTACAAAATATTCATTTCATATTTTACGATTTTCCATTTATTTGGATAGATTGTTAGATACCCAATATCTTTTGTGTACAAAAATCCTAATTATGAGTGCCACTTAGCCATCATGTTCTTAATTTAACTATAGGTTCTTGTGAAATTTGTTATTCTCTTTCTTCCTTGTCTTTATACATGGATTATTTTACTACCAACCTAAGATCCTTTGATTATCATAAGATGTATTAATGTGAAACCCTTTGGTTTACCCAAGATTGGTTTATTAATTCGGACTAGTCATGTTCCGAATCTAGTGTAGAATTCCTACTAGTCACTAGGCTACTTTGAATTGCTCTAATGCATCAAGCACCACCATATCTAGTCTATAAGTATACTTTGTTCATATAAAGTAGAAGCACACAAATCATTTTAATCTTATCATTTCCCACAAGAAGTACATTTGTAAGATCTTCAACCATTCTCCAGATTGGAAAGGTTCGTATTTGTGAGATATTACCAATAGAACCCCATTTATATCTAGATGGATATGTACACTAAGGTACGACTTATGTTGCAAAATTTCACGCATTAGAATTTGAGTGAGCTGTTGGGAAGGTGCTCTTAAACTTAATACTGTCTTTCTGTTATTAACCAAGAATCACTAGGAACTTCTTTAACACTCCCATTATGTATTTACATCAAATGCAATTTTTTTTGTGTCAGACATAGTGACCTTCTTATTAGAGTCATAAATTTATTAATGTATAATTTCTCCTTCCACATGTATACCATAAGTTGTATTATATGTGTGCATACACTTCACAACTTTGGCCCTAGTTCAGTCTAGATGCCTCTTACATCTCTTAGTTATAATTATTGAGATGTTGTTTTACTCAAAAGAAACCTGTAGGTTCCAATATGCATATTGCTACTGAATATCTGAGTAATGACCCAGTAAGTTTTAGTTCCTTTCATTATTTTATATTTGAATCCTTTTCTCATTAAGTGTGAATTTAGACGGTTCAACTAGTGGAAAAAACACATCCAAAAATGAACTGGATAATTACATGTAGATGCAAAAAATTATTAATTTTAAAGACAATTTTAAAATACGTATTCTCATACCATCTACAGAAACTTGTATTAATGGTATTCCATGCGAAACTTCATGAATATATACCATTTAAGGAATCCCTCATAATATGTTTTGGGATGGAAATCAATTAATTAACTATCAACTTCTTTATAATGTTGGTAGAATGTCATGAACTTCCTTCCTATATAGATCCCCTCTACAAACATTTTAATTTTGACTTTTCCTCATGTTGACCATGATTTATAGAAAGAGCACTTGTTATTTTATCTATTTTTTTTGCTGGTTACCCCATAAGAGTTCAACATTTCTTCCCTTCCTAATTCATTCTCTCTATAAGCATAAACTTTATTCCATTAAGTTATGTACTTGATTGCACTTATTTTTACCAACATTAGTTGGTATTTATATTTATTTTTTTCCACTTTGTCCTTGCATCGCAATCATACAACTCATGATTTATTTTTGATATGAGCAAAGTAATTTCATGACAATAGGGAAGGAGAGAGCTATTATTATGTATTTAAATATAGGATTTAATTTTCTTTACCCATCATTTTCTATACCACAAAAACCCATCATCTAAACTTTCACTACAATAACTATAATTTACGAATATTGCAAATTTGTTCATTCCTCCTGCTCTACTATGAACATGTAATACTATGTAAATATATAAACCCTTTTTAAATCATGGTATAGAGTATTTGTGCCCTAATAACCTACATTTTGAAATAACTTCCAAACATATAATGAAAAGAAATTTAATCTTCACATAATTCCTAACATTCCATAATTAGGCATAAGAAAAGGTAACCTAATTATGGTTGACCATTTCTACCTATTGAAATAATCAACGTGTTATTTTTTGTCTTTTCCTTGAATTACCCCTTACTCCACCACAATTCAACATTGTAGCATTATTTGTTCCAATATAGCCTTGCTTTCGCTATTTTAGGTGAACCTTATAATTGCAGCTCGGTTCATCATTTCCATCCGAAAATGCAATCACAACCACTCATACTTAAATTTATGTTCATAGATTATCTTAATTCATTCTTTCTAGGTATCGATGGCGGCTTGCCTGGTCAATGAAAGTGGGAGGATGTTCAAGTGCCAAACAATACTTTAATCTCTTTGATGATGTTCATGTTCGTGCTCGTGCTTACTACGCATGCATACTTATGATAGCGATAAGAGGCTTTGATGCATTGTTTATTATATTTCCTGTTTGCATGCCTCTTTTTTTCCTTAATTTTCCACTTTTCATAAATACTTAAAGCTTTAAATGAAGACTTTCATTTTCCTGGTGATAGAAAAAATGGGAATTGTAAGAACCATATTCATGGTATATGCGGGATACATGGGGGAATGGTTGAACCTATTGATAGTGTTTACTAATTCACCAATATATTCAAGATTAATCCAACATGAACATGAATAATGCAACACAAGATGTAGGCAATGCCAAAAAAGTAACAAGACATTTAAATAATCAACCCTATTTGAGAAGGGTACTTTCCCAATACAATAACAAAACAATGCCTTTTGATTTCGATAATCCTAGAGGGATTATTCCCTCTTATTTATAGAAAGCCACCAAGAATATTCTAATAACCATTGTATTCAAATTTCAAAAATATGTTAGTTCATATTCAAAAAAATATTGGTTGGAACATTTGTATCCAAAATGGTGTTGCTACATGAATGTGCATATAACAGTGAAATAAAACATAAACAGGATAAATAGCAATGACATATTTCAAAGAGAATGAGCATCTACCAAAATAGAAAGTGTGCCAGTTGTACATCTTGAAATTTCAACAATCTGACTTTTAATGCAAATTTAGAAGTTTCACCTCAACCTTCAGGTTTCTATATTCTATTTCCAATGAACTTTCATCACTAGGCTAAATCTAAAATATTAATTCACAGTAGAAACCACTTCATTTCATGTTGATCCAATTTAGTGTGGATCACCATTCGCTAGCTTTACCATCCCTGGGGAGCTACACTCAGTACCATCCATCTAAGTTCCTCTCTATTGAGAATGCATTAATTGTAACTAATAGATGGTCAACACTGAGCCTAACACACGCCACTTTCTACCTCAAAGTGTCAACATTCAAACATCCAACATTAACATAAACACGCCATGCTAGCGTCGATCAAAAACCAACACACATGAGTCAAAATCTCAAAGTCCTCAAATGCATGGTTAGAGGATAACTAGATTGGCATTCTTATATCAATACGTATCACTCGATAAGGATAAGGATAAGTGTTAAGTAATAATGAGGATAAGTGTTATCCAGGTTGAGGTGAGGATAATGTTATCCCACTAAATGCATCATAGAATATTCCACAACAATGATCTATTTAGAAAATAGGTAGGGTCATTATTTGCAACTTGGTAAACCTTTAGATCAGTGGATGAGAAATGCAGACAATTGTCGTTGAGGATCGAAAGGGTAAGAAATAGTTGTTATTGTGGATTTTCAAAAGGAAACAAAGTTCCTTCAGCTTTTTCTTCATCAATTCCGAATAGGAAGATGTGTTTATGCTTTTAATCGATTGAGCTTTTCTTACTTCATGGTGGTCATGTCGCAGTGTGACTTGTGTCGAGCAGAAAAAGGGTATTTTTCACCTCTATTTACCCTACATTAATTGTCAATTCAGGAACGATTTGTTATTTCAAAGAGTGTACTTAGTTTGAGGTGGTCATTTGTGAGAGTAATGCTAGTAGTATAGCGCTCTCAACACAAGAGTAAACGGATGCTTGAAATGAAATCTATTTGCGGAAAGAAACATAGAATTCAAATCATGTGTTCAGAAGGCTACAACAATTTGTCAGTCGAGGATACAATAACAGTAACTCTTCTCTCTGTAAAGTAATGCAATTAAAGAAGCACTCAAAAGAAGGATCATCAAACTGGGAACTAGACAATATAGGTCAATGTTCACTACAGTTTCAAACCTTCTGCACACCAAAGTAACGATGATCTTCAAATAACAAGAAATGGAACAACAACTATCTTTATGAATAAGATGGAACAAAAACACCTTAACCTATGAATGAAGTAATAATTATAATCCACGGGAGCTAAGTAACAGCTTCTGATTTGAACAACAACCAGAAATGGAACAACAAACTCTCAGAAATAAAGTATAGAGTAGCAATTGAAATCGAAATGTACAGCTAGCCAAGTTAAACACGCAACACACTTAATCAGTAATCAGAGCTCGATACAGTACACATGAATCACAGCTATAGAACAGCAGCATTTGTAATTTAACAGTAAATGCTTCAGAACGGCAATGGTTTCAGAAAAGCAATGGTAACAGAGAAGTAATTCTGAATAAACAACAGTCACAATTTTAAGAGTAAATCATACAGTAGTACTGATTCAAGAACATACAACTCGGTTAATCTATAAGGAGAAGAAATGCAATGTGATTTGTCAAGAGGAGCACTAATTTGATGTAGAGTTAGAATGATAACATACCATTCTTGTTGTGAGTAATAGTAATATTTAATCAAGTATAACAAAGCCGATATGTAAAACAGTAAAGTGCTTCAGATTACTAAGCAGAGTAAAAGAAAGAAATCAAACCACACATGAATTAGAAATATGATACAGGAGCAAGTGATCCACCAAGGCCGAGCCCTTAGCCTCCAGGGACTCACTGCTTCAGGCTACTCTAGAATCAACAATAGAACAACAACCAGGTTTTTATATCAAACTATGAAATAGAGTTACAAGGACTCGCTCTTCAAAGAGAGTCGATGATCAAAGTTCAAGTATCAAAGAAAATTTCATAAAAATAATAATAGTCTTCTCTCCCCAAGCTAACAATGCTACCCCTTTTTATAACAGTCAAACGATGATATTAACAATGTGGAAGATCGTTAAGATAGCGATCCCTCAGGGTCAAAGGATCCTGAGGCATTCGTCAAGCTGTTAACTTGCAGTTATCTTCTTGTTCTTTTGCACCGATTGGAGATCTCCTTTTCCTTTTTCTGGCTGTTACACTCCAATTTGGATCGCCTTACTTGAGCGCGGTTCCCTACCAAAGGGACAACAGTTAACTTGGCCTCGTTCTTTCCTTTGGGATGATAGTCCTCCGTTTTCTCCTCTTCTTGCATAGAAAAAGGGTAATTATTAGTCATTTCATATTCCATATAAACCTTCTAGATTTTACCATATTTCCTACCATATACTTAGCTCATGATGTGAAAAGGTTGTGAATCTTGAAGAAAAGATAACAAGGTAAATGAAAATAACATACCTTCTCCAGTGCCCAACACACCCCTCTACTTACCCTTTTTCATGACCTGATGAAAACATTGTAGTTGACATGCAAGGCGGTGAGGGAGTAGCTAGAGATGAGATCTCATGAGGAGGTCTACAACCATGATGTCTAGCTAGGTGTTCAAAGAGATGCCCTGTCTAGCCCTCAGGCATTTTGTATAAGGCTTGGTATCCTAGTGCGAGATGCCAAATGACCAGACTCCGGAACCTATAACCTAACCAAGATGGCCCTGCCCTCAAATTAAGATCACCATAGAGGCCCAAGTGATCAGCAGCTAACTTAAAGTTCTCATAATTAAATGGTTCCCTGCATTGGATATTCAGATTAGAAATCTGATATTGAAATTTAGCAGTGGCAATGGAAAGGTCCTTGATGGTAAAGAAGTATCATATCCCTTGCTGATTAATTATTGTATGAATGGGTCCTAATGTTTCAATCCCGCCCGGAGTCCTCATGAGGTTCCTACATTTCTTCCATAACTGCAATGGATTTCTAGGCTCAGCTCTTACCCATAAATCTAATCTGTTTTCTTGTCTTTGGAAGGCATTATAGGCTTTAAGCCATTTTATTTTGATTAACTCGAAGTGAAATAAATGCCTACAGTTGAATATCCCCAACGAAAGGGTCTGAGTTCTACTTTATTTCTTGATCTAACACAAGGTTGTGCAAATAGAATTCGCATAATAATCTCTGAACTTTTACCCCATAGTGCTTACAACAATTTATGAAATCATCAATGGTGTTAATTTTTATAGGGGCTTCTTCTTTGAAAGCCTTAATTTTTAATTGCAAATATCTTTCCATTAAAAATAAGGCATAATTCTTAGCAGGCACTCTACATGCTAGGACATCAGTGTATAAAGAGCATAAGGTATCCATTTGTTTGATAACTACGTCTAGCCTATGAGCTACCTTTGCAACTCTTTCTTCTTCCTGTCACCATCCTTCAAAAGCCTGACTTTCGGGTACATTGACATTCCTTAACTGCTATTGTAATTCTTCATACTTCTCTCGTGAGACAGTTTATTCTGTAAGTTTTTCTACTACTTGCTGAGCTTGTATCAAACCCTCTCATAGGGTTACTGTCCTTGGGTCACTATCCCACATAGTAGTTGTAGGCGAAAGGTTCACTTGAATCTTCCTATTGTGTCGTTCTGTAATTATGGTTCGAACTTCTTCAGAGGACTGTGCCTTTGTCTGAATTTCCTTATCACAGGCCGTTATGTCATCTGTTTGAATTTCGACATGAGTAACAGCCGAATGTTGTTCCTTTTTATTTTTAACAGTAGGCTGGACCTGAGTCCTTTTGACCTTTTTTCTAAGGGATTTTGCTACTGAGGTCCTTTTTTCTCTCTTCCTCATCTTCAAAATCCTGATTTGTTGTCGATGTCGCGCAATTACATTAATTAGTACTTGTTATTCCTTTCGTAATCTTTTGATTTCCTCCATTTCAC
Organism: Pinus taeda; assembly: GCA_000404065.3. Lineage (NCBI taxonomy): Eukaryota > Viridiplantae > Streptophyta > Pinopsida > Pinales > Pinaceae > Pinus > Pinus taeda. The sequence continues at coordinate 212,683 of APFE030499033.1, read as the reverse complement.
TGGAAGGAAAAACCGTTCACCTACTCAGGCCTGGACTTTCTTCTTGACCAATTTCTTGATTTTTCTCCTGGAGTACTTCCTCATTATTTTTCTGATCAGGTTGTTTGGGGGTAGAAACCCTAGCTTATTCTGCAATTTCCTGGGTAACTTCTTCTTCTCCCCTCACTTCCTCATCAAATTCTTCAAGTGTATTCTGACTTGGAACAAATTGTTCCTCTTCTTCATCTTCATCATTTTTCTCTGCAGATGCACTTTCATCATGGCTGGAATGACTCTCTTCTTCTTCTTCCTTGTCGCATAACTCTTCAGATGCACTCTTATCATGAACAGAGTGCTCCTGTGGCTCTTCTTTAGTGTGGAGGTTTAGTGGGCTGAGAGGTTGAGTATATTCTCCCATGTTGGCTAGAATTTGGCCAATTCATCCTCTCGCAACGAATTTTGCAATGGGCTTTCCTCACATTGCTCTGTTTCTTCTTCAGCCTGCCCAAATTGTTCAGTTTCTCCTTCTGTGTCTTCCTCATTGTTCGATTTTCTTTCGTTCTCTCCTCCTTCCAATTGTGGGGGTTACTCATCCCTTGAATCAACTACTTGAACCGGTTGACTGGTGTTCCCTTGGGAATTTTCCAGCCTTCCTCTGATCCATGCCAATCTAACGAATTTCCTCCATTTCAATGTTCTATTTGATGTATTTGTAGTATGATTTTGTTTGGGGGCTGCAAAGCTAGTCCCCCGTCTATTGTAAAAATTAGCTCTTCCAAGTTGCTCTGTTGTTGAGCAAGACTGTAGCTAACTATCAATCATATCAACGCATGATGACTTAGTACCGATTCTACAAGGCGAAATTTTTTCATGCTTCGGGCAACATCATGTTGTAAATAATTTAAAAATGCAGGCAAATTCACAGTGCATTTCTGTTTTAATACAGCTAAAAGCTTAAGGTGGTGTGGTCTTACCACCTCTTTTATGCCTTCACAGGTAGTGTAATTCTGAATGATCTTTGCCAATTCTACCCACAGTTCTCCCAAACCTACTGGTAGAACTCCCTTCCCACTTCGAGTCAAATTTTGTCCTTCATCTTGGAAGATTTTAATGGCGTCGCACAGTCTTATCTTCTTCAAAGTCCACATAGATCCAGTGGCTGGAAATCCCGAAACTTCTGCAATTATATCATCGGTGACTACTATTTGTCTCCCTCTTACCGTGGAGTGATATTCTTGTAGGTTCTGTAAGAATTCAATTGCCACAGTCTCGTTGGACTCTTGCAGGTGATTAAGATAAACTATCCATCCTACCCTTGTCAAGATTTCTCGTGCGACATCCGAGACTGTCAACACCTGTGGTTCTTTACGAATTGATCTTCCTCCCATGCTTAGCAAACTGTAAAAAACATGGAGACGGCAATGGAACAGTAGGCTGTTCAAGCTATTAGCAACCACAAGAAAAAAAATGACAGAACAACAAACTTGTTTAGAGTTCAAATTACTTGCTAATTGTTGCAGAGTATAACGTGGAAGTAATTTTGAAACAACAAGCCATGTAAATTGAAAAACGATATACTGTTAAGCCTTGCTATTCCCAAGTAAAAGTTCTCCAAATGGAAAACTGACACGTATGCCAGTGAATTATGAGGTCACCTGCTCCCCCCCTGTAATGGGATAGGCCATCCTCAGTTGTCAAATGAGGGAGCGACGTGCTGAATTGACGTGATGCAGAGTCAGAAAGGAGCAACATATACCGAGATGCCATGTTTACAAGAACAAGCGGATTTCCAAAATCGAGGTGTATTATAGAATCACTTAATGAATAAGAAAACGTTGTGATATGATGCGAGATTTGGAAGATAGAACAGCTGATGTGCACAAAAATTTTAGTGCAGTCATGATCAACTTTTTCTGTCATGATTGATTGTAACATATTTCATGTATTAGAGGTTCGAAAGGATTATTTTCATAATGTTATTTGATCCATTAGAAATGAATAAGAAGGGATTAATAAGTGCTATTGGTGTATAAAAATATGACCTCAATACCATCAACAGAGCTCTGTTTCCCACAGGTGTCCATAACCTTGACAAAGTTGTTTATTTCACCCATGGAACCATGATCCTTTGTGTATGTTCAGGAAATTACTGTGGAATGTCAAAATGTGGGTCATTATGTTGGCTTGGTAACTAGATAAATCATAATGCCATTCACTAGGAAGGATTGAATGGTGGGCAGGCCGGCTCGTGATGAGATCTCCTATTCCAAGAACTTTTTTTTTTTTTTTTTCTAATGTGCATCTTGGATCATTTCCCCGGTGTGGTGGCCATAATGGGAATGCCACTTCACTTTCTTCCTTATCATCATGGTAGGTTGGCTTCCAATGAGACCCCTTATCCTTCATCTGACAAACCATGTTAGCAAATTATGTCAATGTTTTACTTTTTTTCCTTTTATAAGGTACTTTTCCTTAGTTATACACAAAGGGTGGTTCAATACTCCTTAAGAGTAGGGATGGTGGAAGAAGTCTTAACATTTCAATAGAAGAATATGCCCTTCATTTTTATTCTTTAATAATGGTCAAGAAGGATTATGAAATTTTAGAAGGAACCATCATGATAAAAGATAACCAACCATACTATTATTAGTATAATAGTGACAACAAGATAATCAATAGTTGTGTCCTTTCCTCTTTTCTATTATCAATTCAGAGCAAATTCTTGTAAAGATAGCGACTTTTTATGTAATTTGCTAATTTCAGCATCTTCTAGTTCTCATATTCACTGCATAAATGTATAGATGTGTTTCAGAAGTGATTCAAATGTTAAAACACACAGAAAGAAAAAGATAAAAGAAGTGTTATATACAAAATCGTAAAAAACTCGAAACTGCTATGCAGCAAAGAAAACAAGTGCAAGCAAAATGCAAAGAATGTTGTGTTTTTCGAAAAAGAACAATGAAATTGCTAATGTTGTTCCTCTGCAAAAGGGAACAACAGAAAACACCAGTGATGTTCCTCCACAAAAAGGAACAATAGAAAAGCAAAACGCATTGTGCAAAAGAAAAAAAATGTTGTTCCTTCAAGAAAAGGAACAGCAGAAACAAGAATGCTACTCCTTCGGAAAAAGGAATAGCAAGAATGCAAATGTGTCATTCCTTTAGAAAAGGAACAACAGAAACAAAAATGTGCCCTTCCTTCAGAAAAAGGAACAGCAGAAACAAAAATGTGTTGTTCCTTTGGAAAAAGGAACAGTAGAAACAAAAATGTGTCATTCCTTCGGAAAAGGAACAACAAAAACAAAAATGTGTCATTCCTTCGAAAAAAGGAAAGCAAAACACGAAAATGCTATTCCTTCAGAAAAAGGAACAACAGAACACAAAAATGTTGTTCCTTTGGAAAAAGGAACAACAAAAGATAGAGAATGTTGTTCCTTTTGGAAAAGGGACAGCAGAACACGAAAATATTGTTCCTTTTGGAAAAGGAACAACAAAACACAAGAATGTTGTTCCTTTGGAAAAAGGAATAGAAAAAAACGGAAAATGTTGTCCCTTTTAGAAAAGGAACAGCAGAACACGAAAATGTTGTTCCTTTTGGGAAAGGAACAATAAAACACGAAAATGTTGTTCCTTTGGAAAAAGGAACAGCAAAGCGCAAATGATATACAAGTGAAAAATATATACAAGACAAATAATTATGTATAGTGTAAGAGCGGTAGAAATACTCAACGATCCAAGGGTGAGGAAGATTTCTCTTTCTCAATGAAAATCTACATGTCAGAGTCTTCGCGAAGTTGCTGGTAGAAGGATTCTCGAGTAAGCGGTTTGCAATATAATCGAACTCAGTGGCCATTTGCTTTAAAGGTATGTCCAAATCCATCAATAGTGGTTAGAGTAATGGTTCCATTATCATGTACCTTCTAGATTTCGTATGGTCCCAGCCAGTGTGTCTGAATTTTCCTGGGAAAATATTAGAACTTGGAGTCGTATAGGAGCACCCAATCTCCTTCGCAGAAGACTTTCTTTTTAATGAGGGCGTCGTTCCATTTGGCTCGCTGCTGTTGAATTAACACAGTATGTTGAAGGGCAGAGAGCCTAATTTCATCTAGCTCATTGATCTGTTGTAATCTATTAGTTTGGGCTTCATCTAAATCTAGACTGACCTCTTTCATTGTTCGTAAGGTCTGTATTTTGAATTCTATTAGAAAGATGGGTTCCTTTCCAAATACTAGCTGGTATGGTGAATAACCGATAGTACTCCTCCATGTTGTTCTATGATCCGGATTTAAACAGGAACACAAAAAATTATAGAGATAACCATATACACAAAGATGCAGTGGAAATAATACTTCATTTCATTAATGGAAAATACTGAAATATGCTTACAACCAGAAATGGAAATAAACCAGCTAGGGCGATGGTAGCTTATCTCTGAGAAGAGATGTGGCAGCTACATGCCTCTAACTATCTGAACTATCTTACAAATGAGGCTCGAAGGCCTATTTATTGTTGAGAAACAATGGAAAACCCTTCACATCCCAAAACCTAACCCTAGAAGATGAAACGCCAAATTGTGGGCCCCGTTTGGGGAAATTGGTACATCAATTTTCTGAGGCCGTAACTTTGGCATACGATCTTCGTTTGACATGTAAAATAGCTCATTAGAAAGATCTATCCGAGCACTACCACTTTAGGAGGCAACATTGGTCCATGGACCAAAATTACCCCATATTTCCCAAAATACATCATTTAGGGCCTCAAAATGGCTCCAGAAGTTCAGGACGCGAAAAACTGCTAAAAACAGTAAACTGTGCAACAATTTAGGAAACTGAAAAAGCTAAAAGAGATAGTTGTGGGGGTCCAAATGGGATAGGTGGGTGGCCACCAACATCCACCTAGATCATTCCTCCCCCCTTAGGAAGCAATGGTCCCCATTGCGTTGAGTTCCTCCCTGAGATGAGGAAGCTTCCACTGAGCTGGGTCTCTGGTGAGATGTTCTGTAATCTCTGATGTGACCAAGAATGGTGGGAAGCATGGTCGACGATGGTCCACATTGAACACTCAGTGCAAGTGAAAGAATGGAGGAATGTTGTGCTTCAAAGCATTGTTTTCCGTAGCCTTGGTATTGGTGTAAGGACCATGTCAGAGTGGTCGGAGCTTCTGATGGGCTCTTGTAAGGCGTTCTTTCTGCAGATGTAACCAAACTTTGTCACCCATGTGAAACTTGTGTGGTACCCCTATGGGTGAGGAGAAGTTGTTCCTGTGTTATGTCATGACTGTATCCCTTTGTTGTTGCTGCTGCGTGGAGGAACCCTTTGCGGGGGTCATGGATGTAGCAATGATCTTCCCCTTACTTTGGGAGCCAACCAGACAAAAAATGAATTTCCTAGTCTGGGAGATGAGCTTGCTGCCTTTCTTGGCAGTGATCAAAGAGGTGGTGGTAGGTGGGGCTACCTCCGGTATTTGGTATAATGAATTATCCAAAGAAATAATGACAGCGCGAGGCCTTGACTCATACACAGCATGTCGCTTCCACATGTATGGCTGGCCTAATAGTACATCGCAAACATCCAAAGGTGTAACATCACACAATACCTCGTCTGTGAAGGGCTTGATGCTGTAGGGAAGGCGGCATTGCTGGTGAACTTTGAGATCTCATCCTTCGTGAAGCCACTCGATACTGTACAGCTATGGGTGTGGTGTAGTCGGTAGGCCCAACCGTTTCATGACCTCTGCTGAAACGAGGTTCTTTTGGCTCCCACTATCAATAATGAATTGTAGTGGTGAACCCTTCACCCACATTTGTGAGTGGAAAAGGCGCTCCCCCTCCTCTAGGTCTTCAGGTTCATTCTTCTAGATTTTGGTAGTGGCAACAGTGGCGTTGGGCTCCGCATCAATGATCTGCTTCCCTTTTCCATTCCCCATTTTGGGTTCTGGCTCAGGGTCAGAACATGTATTTGATTCGAAAGCCTTCAACTCAGCCACCAGCGACTACTTGGTCCGACACTCACTTGTGTTATGAGTGGGACTCTTGTGGAACTCACACCACTTTCCTATGTCCTTCTTTGGCTTCATGGTGTTGTTCTTTTCTTGTGGCTTCAGGGGTGTCTTGGTCACCCCACCTGGCTTGTCCTTGGCTTTGGAATTGTAGATCCAAAGTCTTGCTTCTTCTGTTGAACCTTTCTCGATTTTGACAGCGTATGGAATCTGTCTGAGTGGGAGATTTAAAGAACTCCACTCTCCTGGATGTATCTGTGTAGGCAGCAAGGTATTGAGTATCAATGCAGCTTAAATCTTTGATACCCATTGTTGTGAAGGGTATGAAAATGTTTGTGAACTCCGACACATCTGGTCTCGTCCCAGCGCAGTGTGGTCATTTGATGTTTTGTCCTCATAGCTTTTGACAGGTAGTACTGCTCCTTGATGGCATCCCGGAAGTCATTCAATGGGTGTGGCTGAAAACAGTGAGCTTGTACTTTCATCCTTCTGCTCGCAGTAGGTTTCCCACCAGTCCTTGATGTGGGGGGCTGCTTTGAGAAGAGCGAAAACAATCTTTTCCCAACTTGAAAATTCATGAACAAAAAAATACCCATCTAGCAGATTTAACCATTTATCTACAGCATCTATGTCTATTTGACCATCAAAGATGGGGATTTCAAAGTTAACTTCTACCTTAAACAGTGTGGCGTTTCCAGAGTAGCTGTTGGAAGACGATGCGTTGCCTCTGGGTAGCTGCTAAAGGATCTACGCAAAGCTATCAATCATCGTGTTCCTTTGCCGCTCGAGCGCTTCTTCGAGCAAGATTTTGATAGGATATCCTGCCCCCTCGTCTTTCTTCTCATCTGCCATGGGAGGTCGTCGGGATTTGTGAGGCTGGTCTTGCAAAGGTGCGACCATTCAAGCCTTAAACTCTTATATCTGACCTTGTGGGGACATGCAAAGAAAACAGAAAAAAAAGCAGACTGCTGGATACCACTGATCGGATTTAAAAGGAACGCAACAAATTACAGAGATAACCATATACATAAAGATGCAGCGGAAATAATACTTCATTTCATTAATGGAAAATATTGAAATATGCTTACAACCAGAAATGGAAATAAACCATCTAGGGAAATGGTAGCTTATCTATGAGAAGAGATGTGGCGGCTACATGCCTCTGAACTATTCTGAATTGTCTACAATGAGGCTCGAAGGCCTATTTATTGTTGAGAAGCAATGGAAAACCCTTCACATCCCAAAACCTAGCCCTAGAAGATGAAATGCCTAATTGTGGGCTCCATTTGGGTAAATTGGTAGATCAATTTCCTGGGGTCGTAACTTTGGCATACGATCTCCGTTTGACGCGTACAATAGCTCGTTAGAAAGATCTATCCGAGCACTACCACTTTGGGAGGTAACATGGGTCTGTGGACCCATGTTGCCCTAGATTTCCCAAAAGACGTCGTTTAGGGCCTCAAAATGGCTCCGGAAGTTCAGGACCTAAAAAACTGCTAAAATTAGTAAACTGTGCAACAATTTAGGAAACTGTAAAAGCTAAAAGAGACAGTTGTGGGGCTCCAAATGGGATAGGTGGGTGGCCACCAACATCCACCTGGATCATTCTATATGCCCATAGTGCTTCTAGCAATCTTGCAGCACAATCACGTCTGTGTGATGCAATGGTTTTTGTCAGTATTGCTTCTATTATTTTGTTTATGCTCTCTACTTGACCATTTGCCTGTGGGTGGTATGGAGTAGTAATTTTATGCTGAATATGATAATATTTTAGTGTGGCAGCAATTTTATTACCAGCAAACTGAGGTCGTCCATCCATAATTATATCTCTTGGGAGACCATATCACACAAATATGTGGAAGAGGAACTTTATGACGAAATCTTCTGGAGCTCTCAACAATGCCTCTACTTCAACCCATTTGGTGACATATTCTGTTGCTACCAGAATGTATGTTTTCTGATTTGACGATGGGTTAACTAGACTAACAAAATCGAGCGCCCATCGTTCAAATGGTTCAATAACTAGCTATGGGTTTGTTGAGGGAAATATTCCCCTAGGGCTTTTGGGTGGAAACCATAGCAGACTGAAAGTTATCTATAAAGAGAAACACACATTCACATAGCCATTATGCTATTATAAGCAAATTCTATAGTAAGAGGGGCGTACCTTAGGTCCTACGTTCGAGAAGGTCTTTTAGGGTCCAAACCCTTCTTCAAGTTCCTTTTGCTCCTTTGTCCTGCAAAACAACCAATTCCAAAGAACACAACAGTATATGGACAAAGACTTATAAAGAAATCATCTTCATGTTATAAAGGAAGGTAGTTAGTTATGAACTTTAAGCAACCATTCACATATGAATTCCAACATGAATATCATAAACATAAAGAGGATGTATATCAGGAACCAAGACGTGTTTCTTTATTATAGACAAGTAGAATGTAAAAAAGGAATATTTTCACCTGAGTAACCTTTTCGTAGGCTCCAAGCAAAGCTTCCTTCCGGATCCGTCCAACCTCAAGCCTTTAGCATATCTCCTTCCATGACTCACTCCATGATGACATAACTAGTGAATGAACATCAACACGGAAACAAGAGTTTCCTGTACAAATGGGGGAAGTGCAGAAGGCACAAGGGTCTTCAGACCTGGTCAGGGGAAAAATCTTAGTATAATAACCTTTCTCTCTCTTCTCTCCTCCCTTAGGCATTCCCTTTGGGGTCTTTTTATACCTCTCCCAAAGTAGTTTTTTAGTTGGGAGTTGGTTGGGAACAGTTGGGCCACGGGCACTAACAGGTGATCAACAGGTAAAACCTGCGATCTCTGCCTGAAATTAAGGATTTTTATATTTTTTTAAGTGTTTTAATACATATACACGGGTTGGGTATATGCCTACCTGCGTATACACGCGTTTAACTCAGGGCAATGTCGCGTATAAGGGATAAAACACTGTTTTTTAAATTTTGGACCAGGTCTGGAAGGAGGGGTTTCCCTAGGCCATGAGTGCAGCATCACAAACCATAATAGTGAGATTTGGGGCTATAACAGACTAGTTGTTTCTCCATGGATGCAACCCAAACTGGGTGAACCACATATATCTGTGTCTCTCTTGTTTTATACGTTTTCTGTGTTTATATTTCTGCAATATTTTATGTGTTCCATTGCTCTGTAATATATAATTTTCTAAAACTTCTTTCCTTGAGGGCGTATCATCTGGGAAACAAATTTTCTTTTTTTAGAAATGAGCTTACTGCATTGTTTTGCAGTAATAAAAGAGATGGCAATAGGCAATGCTACCTCTAGTATCCTGTACAACTTATTTCCCAAAGTAACAATAACAGCACGGGGCCTTAATTCATACACAACATGTCACTTCCACAAGTATGGTTGTCCTAACAATACATCACAAACTACAAGGGGAGCAATGTCACACAATACCTCATCTGTGAAGGGCTTGATGTTGTATGGAAGGAAACATTGTTGGTTCATGCGAAGATCCTTTCCTTGGTGAAGCCACCCGATGGTGTACAGTTATGGATGTGTTGTGGTTGGTAAGCCCAGCCGCTTCATGAACTCTACTGAAATGAGGTTGTTTTGGCTCCCGCTGTCGAAAATGAATTGTAGCGGGGAGCCCTTTACCCACATCTAGGAGTGGAAGAGATGCTCCTTCTCCTCTGGATCTTCAGGTTCCTCCTTCTGGATCTTTGTGGTTGAAATAATGGTGTTGGACTCTGCATCAATAATTTTTTTACCTTTGTCATTCCCCTTGTCAGGTTCTAACTCAAAGTTAGAACATGCATCTGATTTTGAAACCTTTAGTTCGGCCACTAGTGACTGCTTGGCCCAACACTCGTGTTGTGAGTGGAGCTCTTAGGTAACTCACACCACTTTCTAGTGTCCTTTCTTGGCTTCACGGTGTTGTTCTTTTCTTGCAGCTTTGGTGGGTTGTCTTGGGCAGCCTTGCCTTGGCTTTGTCCTTTGCTCTACAGTTTGGGGGCACCTTTTCCTTGCTTAGGATTCGTAGATCCAAAGTCTCGCTTCTTTTGTTTAAACTTTTTCTTGACCTTGATGGCAAATCGGTATGCCGTGTCGAGCGAGGGGATGTTCAGGAATTTTATTTCTTCCTAGATGTACTTGTGTAGGCAGCCATTGTATTTGAGTACCAAATGTTGTTCTCAATCCTTAATACCCAACTTTGTGCGAAGGGTATGGAAAATATTGGTAAATTCTGGCACGTCTTGGTCCCTTCCTTTCCGCAGCGTGGTCCACTTTATGTATTGATCCTCATAGCTTCTGACAGGGTAGTACTACTCCTTACTGGCATCTCGGAATGAGTTCCAAGTGGGTGCGGCAGAAAATAGTGAGCCTATCCTTTCATCCTTCAGCTAGCAGTAGGTTTCCCACCAGTCCTTGACGTGGGGGGATGCTTTGAGAAGAGTGAAAATAATATTTTCCCAACTGGAAAAATCATGAATAGAAAAATAACCCTCTAGTAGATTTAACCATTTATCGACGGCATCTGCGTCTATCTAACCATCAAATATGGGGATTTCAAAATTAACTTGTACCTTCCCCCTCATATTTCTTTTCATCTGCCATGGGAGGCCATCAATATTTGCGAGGCTGGTCTTGCAAAGGTTTGACTAGTTCAAGCTCTAACTCCTTATATCCCGACCTCGTTGGGGACATGCAAAGAAAAACAAAGAAAAAGTAGACCACCTTGATACCACTGATTCGGATTTAAACAGGAACGCAACAAATTACAGAGATAACCATAAACACAGAGATGCAGCGGAAATAATACTTCATTTCACTAATGTAAAATACTGAAATATGCTTACAAACAACAATGGAAATAAACTAGCTAGGGCGATGGTAGCTTATCTATGAGAAGAGATGTGTCGGCTACATGCCTCTGAACTATGTTACAATGAGGCTCGAAGGCCTATTTATTGTTTAGAAATAATGGAAAACCTTAAACGTCCAAAAACCTAACCCTAAAAGATGGAATGGCAAACTGTGGGCCCCGTTTGGGTAAATTGGTACATCAACTTCCCGAGGTCATAACTTTGGCATACGATATCCATTTGATGCACACAATATCTTGTTAGAAAGATCTATCTGAGAACTACAACTTTGGGGAGAGAAACATCGGTCCATGGACCCATGTTTCTCCCAGTTTTCCCAAAAGCGTCATTTAGGGCCTCAAAATGGCTCCAGAAGTTCAGGACCCGAAAAACTGCTAAAAATAGTAAACTATGCTACAATTAAGGAAACTGAAAAGCTGAAAGAAACAATGGTCGGGGTGCAAGTGGAATTGGCAGGTGGCCACCAATATCCACCTGGATCAATGGCATACTAAACAATACCCTTAATTTGACTACAAATTGGAAAATACCTCTAACAATCACATTATTTAACCCCCTACGAATATGAACCCCATCTTCTCAATTTAGAAAACCCCTACTTTCACTAGATATTGTAGGTGTCCATGTTTTCATTAACATTTTTTATACCCCTTAATATTTTCTCATTAATTTTGAGCTCCATTTTTTTATACTTGCCAATATAAACAACCCTTTACACCCTATTATATGTTCAATATATTATGCCATTTTTCCACAATATATATCCTCCAATATGAACACATGTGGTATGGTATTACTCCCCCATTGAAGTTGCTCTTATCATCAACACATCGAGCCCAATCAACATCGGTGTAGGCCTTTAAAAAAAAATTCATATCTATTTCACACAATAGAACATATTATATTGTACCTTGAAGATAGTTGAATATCCTTGTAACTCCATTAACATGACTTTCTTTTGGGTTTGCTTGAAAATCTAGTCAAACTGCATGCATGATATTTGGCCTAGAAGTAGTTAGGTACAACAAACTTCCAATCATGGATCTATTTGTCATTTGATTGACAGTGGAGGACTCATATTCTTTTCTTGGTTTACAACCAATCACCATAGGTGTACACATAGGCTTACAATCATCCACTGCAAACTTTTTCAAAGTTTGTTTTAAGTATTTTGATAAGGAGAAGAAAATAACTTTGGCTAATTAAGTTATTTGCAACCCAGGAAAGTATGATATCTCTTTTAGAATGAACATCTCAGACTCCTTTTACATTGCCTCAGCAGATTGATGTCCCTTGTGCTCCAAATCACTTCCAAATATGATGTTATCTATATATGAAACAATAATTAGCAAACTGTTATTTTTAGATTTAATATATAAATTGTTCTACGTTTTTCCTCTTTTGAACCCTTTAAAGTTCTTGTAACTAGAAAATACTAAAAGAATTCTAATGGCTTCAAGTTGGCTACAAAGGAAAAGGCTTCCTCAAAATCTATAATTTTTACTTCAGCATATCCTTTATAGACCAATCCGGCCTTGCTCATAACATCCTGGTCATCTTCATTCGGTTTATTCTTGAATAACCATTTTGTGCCAATGACATTCTTATCCTTCAACCTAAGAACCAATTCCCACATATTTTTCTTCTCTATCTAATCTAGTTCTTTGTCCATTTCCTTAATCCAACAGTTCTCGTCTCTTTCCTAGCTGAAATTATTGGGCTCTATCTTTGAGAACAATGCAATTTTTTCTTGTATGGGATTGCCCTTAAATCTTCTTCTGACTTGCACACCAAAATATTTACTTCGAATTATCTAACTCTTAATAGTTTTCTTCTACACATATCTCGATGGAGTTTTGTATTTATGAGAGGATTTTTGTAAATCCTCATTTTTATCTTCTTATAAATCTTCATCTTCTTCTTCCTCCATCTCTTTAGTTCCTTCATTTTTGTACACAAAATTACCATCCACATCTAATTTCTCCTGAGGCTTTGTTATATGGTGTACATATTCATCCACTCTAACATCTATGCATTATTCAATCCTCTTAGTCATTTTTGTATAATGCTAGTTTCATTTTCTTTTGAATATGTACCCAAGGAAAACTCCTTCATTTGTACAAGAATCAAACTTACCAAGATTTTTTTCATTCCTCTTGATATAACACTTTTCGTTGAACACTTTGAGGTGCTTCACTGAGGCTCATCTTCATTTCCATAGTTCAAACGGTGTGTTATCATGTTTGGTCTTAAATTAGTTTTTCTTTCCAAGTAGACAACAATTTTAATGAGTGCCTTCACCCTAGAATGTGTTTGCCACTTTTCCTTCATCCATCTAGGCATACCATGTTCCTGAGAAAATATTCGAACTCCCTTGAAGCGACCTCACCTCCTATGTATGATCTCAAGTATTTGATCTCCAGATCCTTTTCATTATCAACATGTGCTCTAAATATCTTAAATATTCTCGAGTCTTCTTATTCCTCTTTAAATAACATGATCGATGTGGCTTTATTGAAGTTATCAATTAAAATAATATACTTTTCACCTCTTAGACATATTTCTCGGTTGGACCACAATTGTATGTATGAACCAATTATAGAGGTTAGGATGTGGAAGATTCCTTTGTTTTGAATTGTACCCTTGTCCGTTTACCACACTAAAAATACTTACATAATAAACCGTCTCATTTTGATAGCTTTGGTAAGCCCCTTACTACCTCTATTTTGCTAACCTTCACCAAACTATCAAAGTTAACATCACCCATCCTTTTATGCCAAAACCTTGTTTCATAAGTTTTTATCACATAACACTTTTCCCTAGAATCATAAAATACATATATTTTGTTGGGAGTTCAAATTTATTTCTCAACTAAATTTTCGTTCGATGCCATTCTAATTTCACAATCCTTCGATGAAAAAATGACATTGTAGTCCTTATCACAAATCTAGCCAATGCTGAGAAGATTTTGTTTGATGTTGTCTAGATAGATGAAATTATGAGCCTTATTCTTCTTATCTAGGTTGATTGTTACCTTCTGTTATCACCCTAAAATCTTTGTCTCTAAGCTTTGGTAAGTTGCCTTGTTTCTAATCATAGTCTTATAATTTTTGAGTCAGCTCATCACAATTAGTGTCATTCTCATTTACAAACCCTTCTTTTAGTCATGGTGTTAAAGGGTCTCTAGGTCATTTTATGCTTTAAAAGTTAGGTCATAAGGTTAGAAGTGTTTCAAGGTCATATCTCTTTTCCATCAAAGTCTGGCAGCCTCATTCCATGTCCTAGAAGCCTCACCATGAGTTTGGAAGTCATATCTCACATTACTTTGGAGAAATTTTCAAACTAGCTTCGAAATCACTGAACTAGGAGTTTTCGTAGCGCGCTACGAAACCCCTGTAGCAGCCTGTTTTAGCAGAAAAACTCTGTTTTCTGCTTTTAATAGTCAATTTCTAAAAGCTTTCCTGAGCAGCTGAGAACTTAATTTTTCAAACTGAAAGAGGATTTTATTCCTAGCATGCTGCACTAAAAAAACCTCTTTCAGTTTCTTCAAATTCATTCTGAGGTGGGAGGAATTTATGGTTAAACTTGTGCTATGAAACTGCTGAAAGTCAAGCTTTGTCTTCTGGTTTTAGCAGTCTTTTTCAAGGTCAGTTTCTGGTCACAGGAAAGGGTATTTTGGAATTTTGAAGGAGGTTTATCTTCATAAACTCTCCTACTACAATAAACTATCTCAATTTCTTCATAAGTGTTTTCAGTTGGGAGATACTAAGCTTTCATTGAGACCCTACTTTCAGAAAACGGATTTTTTCCTGTTTGCCACGTGTTTTTCAAGGACAAATTCTGAACAGCTGGAGGAATTTTTTAAAAAATCAGGAGAGGTTTTTGTTCTAGACAACATGCGCTAAAAAAACCTCCTTCAGTTTCGTAAAATGTGTCATTGATGAAGAGATAAAGGCTCTGTAATTTTCAAGGATCTAAACCTAAAAAACAGGGAAACATGTTCCCTAATTTTTAGGGTTTGTCATCAGTAGTTGGGTGACCACGTGGGAGGCTTCATCAAGTTCGACATCATGGAGTTTTAGGTTTCAAACAATGTGTTAAATGTTTAGATAAAGTTTTTTTGATCATAATGAAGAGTTAGACTCCTAATTGTTTTAGGTCTCTAGGACTCCTAGTTAACAGCTAGTTCTAATTAATGGTTTGTTTTATGGTTAGAATAGGTGTCACTGATGGAAAATTTGATTTCTCTTGATGAGGGATGATGGAATCCTATTTGTAAATGCTTTATATAGAGCATG
>APFE030499033.1:166532-184456 GCA_000404065.3 Pinus taeda | reverse complement strand
AAAACAACCAATTCCAAAGAACACAGCAGTATATGGACAAAGACTTATAAAGAAATCATCTTCATGTTATAAAGGAAGGTAGTTAGTTATGAAATTTAAACAACCATTCACATATGAATTCCAACATGAATATCATAAGCATAAAGAAGACTTATATCAGGAACCAAGACGTGTTTCTTTATTATAGACAAATAGAATGTGCAAAAGGAATAATATCACCTGAGTAACCTTTCGCAGGCTCCAAGCAAAGTTTCCTTCTGGATTCGTCTAGCCTCAAGCCTTTAGCATATCTCCTTCCATGACTCACTCCATGATTGCATAACTAGTGGATGAACATCAACACACAAGGAAACAAGGGTTTCTTGTACAAATGGGGGAAGTGCAGAAGGCATAAGGGTCTTCAGACCTGGTCAGGGGAAAAATCTCAGTATAATAACCTTTCTCTCTCTTCTCTCCTCCTTTAGGTCTTCCCTTTGAGGTCTTTTTATACCTCTCCCAAAGTAGTTTTTTAGTTGGAAGTTGGTTGGGAACAGTTGGGCCACGAGCACTAACAGGTGATCAGCAGGTAAAACCCGTGATCTCCGCCCGAAATTAAGGAGTTTTATGTTTTTTAAAGTGTTTTAATACATATACGCGGGTTGGGTATATGCCTACCCGTGTATACACGCATTTAACTCAGGGAAATGTCGCATATAAGGGATAAAACACTTTTTTTTTTTTTTTTTGGACCAGGTCTGGAAGGAGGGATTTCCCTAGGCCATGAGTGCAGCATCACAAACCATAATAGTGAGATTTGGATCTATAACAGGGTTCAAGGGCATTTCATCAGCCTGTCCAGGGTGTTCTACTCTCTAGCAGCTGTCATAAGCTTGAACGAATTTCTTTGCATCTTTAAATATCGTGGGCCAATAATATCCTGTTTGTAGCACTTTGTGACCAGTTCTATGATCTGCAAAGTTTCTACCACATGGTCCATCAAGACAAGATTTCAAGATGTCAAAAATTTCATCTTCGCGGATGCATCTCCTAATGTGCATATCTGCCCCTATATGAAATAGGTATCCCCAATCCAAGAAAACCGAGTACTTCGCTGGAGAATCTGCTTTCATTCATTGGGGGTCAGATGTTTCGGTAATTTTCCTACTACTACGTAATTTGCAACATTGTCATACCAGGGTGTTTTAATAGTAACAGCGAACAGATGTTCATCTGGAAATTGATCTTCAACCACTGTTGTATCTACTGGTTTCGGCATTCGTGAGAGAAAATCAGCTACAGTATTTTCCTTTCCCAGTCGATCCTTTATTGTGATATCGAATTCCTGTAATAAAATCAGCCATCTGGTTACTCTACCCTTTGTAATGGGTTTATTTACTAAATATTTTATGGCAAAGTGATCTGTATATAAAATAACAAGACATCCAGTGATATAATACCTAAATTTATTAAGGGCATGTATTACAACTAAAAATTCCTTTTCAATCATAGTATAGTTCAATTCAGCAGGGGACACATTTTTGCTAATATAATAAATTACATATGGTTTTTTATCTTCTTCTTGCCCAAGGACTGCCCCAATAGTTTTGTCTGAAGCATTTGATGAAATTTGAAATGGCAAGTCCCAATTTGGTCCTCAGAGTACTGGGGTTGTTGACACAATCTTTTTTAGATTCTCAAAAACATGATCACATTTTTCTGTCCAGATAAAGTCAACATTCCCTGTTAGTGCATATAAAGGTGTAGCAATATGAGAAAAATGTTCTATAAATCTTCTATAATAACCAGAGAATCTGAGAAAACTGCGTACCTTTGTCTGAGTGGTAGGAGTAGGTATTAACAAAATTATTTGAGTTTTGGCTGGATCTACCTGTATTCCAGCTGCTGAAATATAATGGCCTAGAATAAGTCCTTCAGTGATCATCATATAGCATTTTTCATGGCTCAGATAGAGCCTGGTGGCAATACATCACTGCAACGCTTTTTCTAGTGTGTCTAATGCTGGGTCAAAATCATCTCCATATGGTGTAAATTCATCCATATATACTTCGAGCCCTTCATTTATTGAATCTGAAAAAATGATGAGGATAGCCCTTTGAAATGTGGTAGGGGAATTACATAGGCCAAAAGGTAAAACTCTATAGGCAAATGTTCCTGAAGGACAGGTAAAAGTAGTTTTTTCTTGGTCTTCAGGGGCAATCTGAATCTGATTGTATCCACTGAAGCCATCCAAGAAAGAAAATAATTTCTTTCCTGCTAACGTATCTAATACCTAGTCAATGAATGGAAGGGGAAGTGGTATTTTGTTGTTGCTTTATTCAGTTCTCTATAATCTACACAAATCCTCCATTTTCCATTCTTCTTTGGTACCACCACAAGCAGAGAGAACCATTTGCTATCTGAGATTGGGTAAATAAAGTTCACATCTAAAAGTTTTTGAAGTTCAGCTTTTACAATGTCCTTTAGGCAAGGGTTAAATCTCCTTTGTGGTTGGTGAACATGTCTTGCATCCTTTTCTAAGTAAATGTGGTGTGTAGATAACTGGGGATCAATTCCTTTCATGTCAGGGTAATCCCATGCAAATGCTTCTTTATGTTTTCTCGGCAGCTAAATTAGCTTGTGTTCTTGTTCTGGAGTGAGGTTGCCACTAATGTTTAAAGTTTTTCCCGACTCAATTTCTACAGTTTTTCTATTTGATACAGAGGTAGTATGTATTGTTTGATCATGGGTATCTTTGAGAGGATCCTCTTCTAATTCACTATCAAATGCTGCTTTTATCATCTGG
Organism: Pinus taeda; assembly: GCA_000404065.3. Taxonomy (NCBI): domain Eukaryota; kingdom Viridiplantae; phylum Streptophyta; class Pinopsida; order Pinales; family Pinaceae; genus Pinus; species Pinus taeda. Next base: position 181,674 of record APFE030499033.1, on the reverse strand, counting down.
CATTGTATGTGGGATCTAGATTTAGCTTGGCTAAGAAAGTTGTTAATAACATCATCCTCTATTTCATCTTTGAAATCAAGGGCATCTTCTATGGTTAATGGAGATCTAATATTTTCAGTGAGGTATAATATAGGATGCTTGTTAGTTTTCATTATTGTGACACTTGGTTGGGCTGGAGGATACAAGGCTATATTCTTGATATTAGCCTCTCTAGTTATGGTCATACTACCTTGCCAACAGCTAATATAAGCGTTAGTAGTTGCAAGCCAAGGTCTGCCTGAACTCAATGGATGTCCATCAAGTCGGTTTTTGGGGTTTATTATTAGAAATTCGGCAGGATACTCCCAAGAATCAACAGATACCATGACATCATGTAGTGTGCCTTCTGGCCTAACCACAGATTGGTCAGCCAGTTCTAATAAAGTGGAGGTTGGTTCTACTGATGTAATGCCCAGTTTTTAACAAGTGGTGGTTGTTAGGATATTAATTGCAGCCCCTAAATCAACTAAGGCATTTGCAAAAGTTTTCCCATGGATTTGTATTGTTACTATCAAATTTCCCGGGTCTTCATATTTAATGGGTGTTTCTCTTCCTGATAATAGGTCAGATAATGTGCCAACTACTTGGACTATCGGGTTATTTCTTATTCTCCTCCTTGGTTTCTTTATACATAGCTGCTTGATGGTCTTTGCATATATTGGGATGTCTTGGATGGCTTGGAGGAGTGGGATTTTTATGTACATATTTTTAAGTTCTCCCAGAATGTCAAAATCAGGATGTTGTGTAGGTTGAGGTATAATTAATTGTTCTGGGAATGGAAGAGAAGATGTTATTACTTGATTATGAGTTTGCTATCTGATCACATCCTCTTCTTGCAGTGGTTGTTCTATAGGTAACTGATTTTCAACTTGAGTGGTTTTATCTCCCTCTGTTTCAATGATGCACCCAGATCTCAATTGAAGGTCATTACACTCCCTTAGATCGGTTCCTATGTCTCGTGTTTCAATTATTTGAATATATTGGACCAGTTTGTTATTGAGATTAGGGTTGGGTTGGGCTAGGAGTGTGGTCTTAAATTATACTGGGGGTTTTGTTGTAATGTTGACAGTGTAGGTTGAGGGAGTGGAATGGTTCCTACTGACTGGTTCATCGGTCTTTGCCAGTTTGTCTACCAGGCTTGACTCTGTGAAGTAGGAGGGGACCATTGTGGTGGATATACATTATTTTGCCAATATGGTGGGGTATAGGGAAAATTTGGCCAATTGGGTTGACTTGCTAGATTCGGCCATGGTGATGACGAAGGAAATGGTTGTTGTGACCAATTTGAGAATTGAGATTCATTTTTCCACATAGTACTGTATTGCTGAGCATGATATTGTGGAGGCTGAAAAGAAGAAGCTAGATCAAAGAACACACCTGATTGTCTTGGTTGCCATTGACAGCATTGATTAAGTAGGTATAATGATTCTGGCTCTTCCTCTACTTCCTTGTATACTTCTTTCAATCTAGGAAGTAAGGGACAACTTTCTATAGAATGATCTTTTGTACAAATGGCACAGACTTGAACCACATCTACGGAACATTCTTTGTGGTTGTGTTTCTTTCTGCACCTAGGACAGAATATTGCCAAATTTTGTTCTGCCTATGCTTGCTTCTACTTGGCCTGCATAATATCAAGTTGTGTTATCAGAGTCCCTAATATGTCGGTTTTAAAATTTTCTAATAAGTTTCCAATTTCTACATGAGTTACTCCTTCTACAAAAATTCCGTTAAACTAATCATGTTCTGTTGGTTTTAGTCTTGTGCTGCCTCTTGAACTCTTGATACATAAATTTATAATGTTAGGAAAGTTTTCCTGGTAAATATCTCCTTTTCCCATAATGTTTAATGTTTCAATCCATTGTTCATTCATTCCTCTAAATAATGTAGTTTTCAATACATTATCAATTAAGGGTAATGATGCATAAGGAGATCTTTGAAGATTATACTGAAAACACTCGACATATTCCTCTAATGTTTCATTTGGTCTGGCCACCATCTAAAATATTTCATCTTTCAACTCTCTAGGCCTACAATATTCTTGATATTTTTTTAGAAAAGATTTTTTCATTTGATTCCATTTATTTATAACACCACCACCCAATCCCATAAACCATCGTAAAGCAACTCCTTTTAATGTAGAGGGAAATAATTCCAGTTTCTGGGGGTCGATGGTATAGTCATAACCTTTACACAACACATAAAATTCAAATAAGAATGCATCTGGGTCTTCTCATGTAAGGCCATGAAATTTAGGGATATGCTAGAGAGGAATTTCTTTCATAGGAGCATTAGCTGCAGTGTCCACGATGGGATATTGCAGTGTTGAAGTTTGGGTGTTTGGCTGGTTTTGGGCCATTTGGTCAAATATGTGCCAATAATATTCTAGGACATCTAGGAGGGTATTCCCAGGCTGATTAGGGGGATTGGCTTTAACAGGAATGGCCTTAACAACACTTCCTTTATTTGGGATGATGAGAGTTTCTAATGTCTGGGGAGATTTTGGCTCTTGAGGTTCTTCAACTTCGTTATGGATGATTCTTGCAACACTTCCCTTATCTAGGCTACTTAATGGCAAAATTATCCCAAGAGGAGATTTTGGTTCTTCAGTTTCCCCGGTTTCTCCTCCCCCTTCACAGAGATTGCTAAGGTTCCCTTCTTCCAATGATTTTGGGCTAGAATTCTCAATTTCTTGAAAATCCTACTCTTCGGTATGACTATGCACCTCAGTAAAGGCTATAGATGGTGATCCTGTGGCTTGAAGGGAACTAGTAGGTTGTCTAGAAGTGACTTTTCTAGGCCCTACTGAAGGTTAAGATTCTGCTTTCTTAAGGATTTCATCTATAAAGGTTGATCAGCCAAGGGTCACTGGCCCCTGAGCTTTATCAGGCTTGGGTAGAGGTTTGGGATTCTTTTTTGGCTTTTTCTGCTTAGTCATGCACATGAATCAACTACTAATTTATACCCAAAGAAAACAACAACAAATCTGCAGGAAAGTGGGCAAAGGAGCAGGGCTATTACATACTCCACACGTAGGTTCTTACCTTCCATTTTTAAAACCCAATTCTTTCCTAACAGGTTCTTACACTACTCTGGAAAAGAGACAAATGGCTACACTCTTCCTCAGCAACAACGCCAAAATGTTGAGCAATAAAAAGGGTCTTTTCACCTCTATTTACCCTACATTAATTGTCAATCTGGGAACGATTTGTTATTTCAAAGAGTGTACTCAGTTTGAGGCAGTCATTTGTCAGAGTAATGCTAGTAGTATAGCGCTCTGAATACAAGAGTAAACGGATGTTTGAAATGAAATCTATTTGAGGAAAGAAACCTGGAATTCAAATCATGTGTTCAGAAAGCTACAACAATTTATCAGTCAAGGGTACAGTAACAGTAACTCTTCCCTCTATAAACTGATGCAATTAAAGAAGCACTCAAAAGAAGGATCGTCAAACTGGGAACTAGATAGTATAGGTCAATGTTCACTACAGTTTCAAACCTTCTACACACCAAAGCAATGATGATCTTAAAATAGCAAGAAATGGAACAACAACCATCTTTATGAATAAGATTGAATAACAACACCTTAACCTATGAATGCAGCAATAATTATAATCTACGGGAACTAAGTAACAACTTTTGATTTGAACAACAACCAGAAATGGACCATCAAGCTCTCAGAAATAAAGTATAGAGCAACAATTGAAATCGAAATGTACATCTACCCAAGTTAAACACACAACACACTTAATCAGTAATCAGAGCTCGATACAGTACACATGAATCACAGCTATAGAATAGCAGCAAGTGTAATGGAACAACAATTTCTTCGGAACGACAATGGTTTCAGAATAGCAATGGTAACAGAGCAACAATTCCGAATAAACAACAGTCACGATTTTAACAGTAAATCATATAGTAGTATTGTTTCAAGAACATACATCTCGGTTAATCTGTAAGGAGCAGAAATGCTATGTGATTTGTCAAGAGGAACACTAATGGGATGCAGAGTTAGAATGATAACATAGCATGCTTGTTGTAAGTAATAGTAATATTTAATCAAGTATAACAGAGCCAATGTGTAAAATAGTAAAGCGCTGCAGATTACTGAGCAGAGTAAAAGAAAGAAATCAAACCACACATGAGTTAGAAATATGATACAGGAGCAAGTGATCCACCAGGGCCGAGCCCTTAGCCTCTAGGGACTCACTGCTTCAAGCTACTCCAGAATCAACGATAGAACAACAACTAGGTTTTTATATCAAAATATGAAACAGAGTTACAAGGACTCACTCTTCAGAGAGAGTCGATGATCAAAGTTCAAATACCGAAGAAAATTTCATTAAAATAATAATAGTCTTCTCTCCCCAAGGTAACAGTGCTACCCCTTTTTATAACAGCCAGATGACGATATTAACAATGCAGAAGATCATTAAGATAGCAATCCCTCAGGATCAAAGGATCTTGAGGGATTCGTCAAGATGTTAACTTGCAGTTATCTTCTTGTTCTTTTGCGCCGATTGGAGATCTCGTTTTCCTTTTTCTGGCTGTTACACTCCAATTTGGATCACCTTGTTTGAGTGTGGTTCCCTGCCAAAGGGACAACAGTTAACTTGGTCTCGTTCTTTCCTTTGGGATGATAGTCCTTCGTTTTCTCCTCTTCCTGCATAGAAAAAGGGTAATTATTAGTCATTTCATATTCCATATAAACCTTCTAGATTTTATCATATTTCCTACCATATATTTAGCTCATGATGTGAAAAGGTTGTGAATCTTGAAGAAAAGATAACAAGGTAAATGAAAATAACATACCTTCTCGAGTGCCCAACAACTTGAACATAAGATGAAGCTTGGATAAACACTATCCAACCTAAGGATACAATGGTGACCATTATCCAAACAAATGTGTTTTTGGCATGAAAACACAGATATCACTAATTTCTTTTATATCCAACTCATAACAAGTGGAAAAAACTGGTTTTGAAAAGGAAACTCCAGTCGTCACACTCTCATGAACCTGATCTTTATGAACTTGGCGACTGAAAGGAAATCATTGTTGCGACTCACCATGATATGTTGAAATATGTGTTAGGAAGTCATGATGCAACACTAAAAGCATTAATTTATAGTTGATCGAGTTGCAATGAGCCTTTCTGCTTCTGAAATAGAAGTCATTATCAATATGGAGGGTGTTGTTTCTATGCTACTCGATTATGAAATGGCATAGTATTTCCTTTATTTGCCCTAATAAATCTATAGTATGCTATCATCAGAATGTTAGATACATGAATATGGCAAGTCAGTAAGCTTATAGGATACATGGTTAAGCCATGTTCCCTCAAAATGAAAAGGAATGGGCGACACCACTTCATCTAGTGTTGTGTGCAACAAGAAAATTATAGGAGGGTATTTATCCTCAACATAATATGGTGTTCATGGCCATCAAATAAATTATCGATCACAGTTATATGTCAAGTTTTTTTGTGCAATGTAGTATCCATAAATCTTGACGTACCATGATTCCATACAGAAATATAAATAAACTGTGCAATATTCACGAGATGCAGGTTTATATTGTTTTTATAAATGTAGTTTCTATTTGTTCTTAAAAAAAAAATTGGTGCACCCACTCCCATTAATCCTCACCTTTCTTCACGTACATATTTTACAAGTTCGTTTTATATGCTCGAACCACCATTCCTCAACATAACTTCATGTCACTTTATCAATCATAAGTGCTTTATGAGTTAGAATATGCTTCATATATCCCTCTGCGTAAGCACCTTAAAGATTCTCAATAATAATGAAGGAAATCCTACTGCCTTTCTAAACCATTTCTTAAAAGGGGTAATGATCATCATCCCCTACCTTCCCTGAAACCTGACAGTAAGATATTTTCTCCTCTATACCTAACTGTTGGGAACACCCTACTTTTAGGGGTATTTCTTTGGATATCGAATGCATGGATCTGGTTGTCAAGAAACTGGTAGAGTTCAACTAATACATGCTCCTCTTCTTTCTTTGAAGGGTGACCTAGATCAAGAGGGTGAGATGAAACATGGGTTGACAAAAATAATAGAGACAGAGCACGATTCCATGAATATAGAAGATCTTAGCATACTTGATCAAACAATATAGAGAGTCTATGATTTCTACTATATTCTCGCTCTTCTTACTTCTATGATCCCTTTATATCATAACATTTATGTTAGCTCTTAATACTACAACTATATTAATAATTTGGACTTGTAGTTATCAACATATATTCATGTATCACCCTTATAAATCTATAACTTATTTAGTTGTTGACATATTAAAGGATTGCATCTATAATATTCATACCTCATGAATTAATCATAGTAGAACTATATAACATAGTACGTATGGTTTTTGTGGAACACTCCAATCACCATACTTGATTAAACATTTAAATACTTCTCTTAACCCACACTATTCTTTAGTGCTTCATGCATAAAGTAATCCTTTATTAATTATAAACCTTACTGCAATGGTTATTAAAATATGCTCTCTCTCTCTCTCTCTCTCTCTCTCTCTTCTCTCTCTCTCTCTCTATCTATATATATATATATATATATATATATATATATATATAGATAGATAGTGGCTACACTGGATCACCAGTCATCATTGTGGACTTTTAGGTCCAAATTAGTAGATTTATTTACTACGTTCCACATCGAAACTTAACATAAATTATATTTGGAGGAAAGAATCAACATGACATTCAACATGGTAAGATTAGGCATTTTTATTTCCTTCCTTTGATGACAAAAACAAGCAGTAATATATTTCATACAAACCACAACTTCATGGGTAAACTGTCACCCACCATGCTTGGTCATAACCACATTGTAGTTAGTATTGCCATGTAGTCCCACTGTCATAGTCGAAGGTATTATTGACATATATCATATGCAATATGAATCATAGTGAACATAGCTACCACGAGCCTAAATAGATGCAATTCAAACCATGATGCATAATGTGTACATAGATAACATGAGCGGCCAACTATACAATTTGCAAATCTTAAAGACATAATTACAAATCATAAAGCGAGTCACAGATTTTAAAGCAACCCTTAATTTAAAATTTCCTTCGATTTCAAAGCAATCCTAGGCTTACTCTTTATGGATTCTAATGTCTTAGGGCACTATTCTAGAACTCATTGGAATACCTATTATGACCAAACCCTTAAGTGAAATCTCTTATTCGTTTAGGACCTAATTAAGGACCTACAAGTCATCCATACCCTACAGAGGTGGGTTGGCCCTTAGGCCACAATGTCTGAACTTAGATACTCCAATACCATTTTTGACATAGCTCCTTGACACATTGTTAAAAACCACATATTATGTTCCCTAAATAAATTTAATTGTGATTAAATTTAGATTCAATAGTTATCCCATGCATCTGTATATAATCATCTCATTAACATGATAAATTCTACTCATGCATAATGGTCACATGCATATTATTCCATTAGTCATGTGTGCCATATAACTCTTTGGTCCAATATTAATAATTACCTACTATTCTCCCATCACTAAATCTACACATGGATTCATTAGTGGTCACATGCATAAGTATTCAATCATCCTCATAAAGATAAGACATACAACTGTACACATATGTTGAGAGATTCAACAACATAAAAAGTAATGAGTAAACATATAGTACATTCCATGCAAGTGATTTAGACAAGAGTAATTGGAAATACTATCACTTGGAGAATCGAGCATCACCACCCAACCTAGAACTGACTTCCTCCAGTTCACCCCCATGTTGAGAGTTATTGCCATCAATCAACTGCCTCATGTTGATCTCTTCAATGGGTATTTAATATCCTCTTTCATGATATGGTTTCCATTAACGACGTCTTGCTTTTATGGATGTTTTTTATCCATTTGCCTAGGATTTTCCTAGAAAAGCTCGCCTTTATCTCCTGTAAGGATTTTCCTCATAAAAGCTTGCCTTTATTTGCCACGAGGCTTTTCCTCATAAAAGCTTGCCTTTATCTTGCGTAAGGCTTTTATGTTTTTTCTTAGCTTAGCATATTTCTCCAGCTAAGTATCTTACTAGATATTTATCTCCAAATCCATTAAGCTTATCTAGATTTGGGTCTAGAAGTCTTATCATGAAAGAATTATCCATTCCCATTCACCAATAGGATTTGGAAAGAATCTCATCTCTCTATATCTCGCTTCTCCAATTGATTAAACTATTTTATTTAATAATAAAATTTTTACTTTATTATTACATATAAAACTTAGCTTTTCTTAACTTAAATCAATAGAGCGTTACATACATCCCAGAGGTGTTACATTAAAATCTCTCACCAATCTAATTGATAAAAAAAAACATAAGAATCAAATATACAAACTTCAGAAAATAATACACTTACACGAAAATCTAAAAAAAACATCAGAAAATATATAAATACGCCGACTATTTTTCGCAAAAAAATTTCATCCATAAATTTTGAATACCCTCCCACCCTAATCTCAATCCCACTTCAAAAATAATAGAACTAAATTGCAATTATCTATATAATATATCTTTAACAATTTCCTTACACACTTAGTTTATGATATAAAGCTATTTTCATATGGGTGACAAAGATACAGACCAAGATAATATCAAAGTAGATCCTATATTTAACATTTGAAATGCATAGTTATGAATGTTTTTTAATTTAATATGTCACCATTAATCATTCACATAGTTTCTAATATCATCTTTTAGATCCGTAAGCCCTCAATACTCCTCGAATAATAGTATGCATTAGAATATAAAATAGATTGAGAAACAACACAAATTATTTCAAATTTGGAAATGAATGGAAATTTGACTAGAGATCTTGTAGATTATCTTTTAGGGAGCAAAAATCAATCATATAAAAATTAGACATCTTCTTCAACAACCAATGTGACACTTCTCCAATTGCAAGCATAGAATACTAAAGTAAGCATAAATAATTCTCAAGGTTTACCAGCATAATATAAAACATAGAATAAACAAATAATAATAATGTATATCGAAATGTATGTTGTTGAATTGAGACTTTTATGATCCATATCAAGTTATAAAAAGATTTTTCGGCGTAATCACATTATGATACATTTTTCGACGCATTTCAAACCAACGAGTATGGTTCATTGTCAAGACAAGCTGAAGAATCAGATCATGGCTGCATGTTAAATAGAGAGAGTAGATCTTCCAACAGCTAAGTTTGACTATGAAATAGCTATATTGGACTAACGACTATATTTGACCACAAAACAACTAACTTTGATTTAGCCAAACAGACTAGACCAAGGGATAAGGACATGGACCAAAATTATATTTAATAACATTATTTAATTATAATAGTTTTATTAGAAAAAATTATTCAGTTAATTAAACATATTATTATAATATATTCTAGTGTTCGAAATGTTAAAATAATAATTTTATGAATATTTCTTCTTAATACTATAATGTTAACTATACTTATTGTAAGAATAGAACTAGGGAATATTAATATTAATAATCAAGTAAAATGCTACTATATTTATGTTAATATGTTAATAGTGATTCATTGATATTAATAATAGTATGTATTTATTACCCTTAATATCACTATAACTATAATACTAATATTATAGATTTAATTATTACTCTAAAATTATATTATTATTCTTACTTAATAATTAATAATAGGATTATCCTAATCGTTATTAATGGTTTGTATAGCCTATTAATAGAGCCCAATAATTAAATATAAACTCAAAGCTATCTATTGTACACTTAATCTTTCTAATAAACTTTATATTAATGATCATCTATAATAGAAAAAACCCATTATGATAGTTATATAAGGGATCATCGAATAAATTTAAGGGAAAGAATATCAAGGAAAAGTCTTAAAACTACTAAAACCAAAAAGTATGGAATTATTACTCTTAATATTCCTATAACCTAATACTAATATTATTAAAATTAATTATTATTATTATTATTATTATTATTAATACTAGTATTATTCTTATTGTTATTATTATTAATGGTTTGTATAACTTATTAATAGAGCTTACTAATTAAATATAAACTTAAAGCTATCTAATTTATACTTAATATTTCTAATAAATTTTAGAAGATGAGTAAGAAGACAAGGGGAAAAACTGACTAGGAAGAGAGGGCAAGGATCCATCAACTGTTGATCTTCAATCCTTCATCTCTATTGAGATTGCTCGGTATTTTTTCAATCTCAATTGCTTCTCTAAATTTCCGGTGATGAAACCGTAGAACCTTAGCAATAACACATGCCTCCTCAATACAAACATGATGCTTAGTCTTCTCGACATGCTCTGCAAAAGCAGAAGACCAGGTTCTCCCGTATGTTAGGTCTATTGAGTGCTCATTAATCCTCTGCTTAATAGAGTGACTAGTCTCTCTAACGTAGAGGGTCCCACAGGAATAGGAAATAATATAGACACCTTTCATGTCCTTGTCGATTGGATCCTTTACCAATCGGAGGGAATTACAAGGGGTCTAAAGGTTGAGGGAACATTATGCTTCTTAAGAATTCTTGCAATCTTATGAGTGGTCCATTGGATAAAAGGTAGATGGACCCCTGAGACTCGATCTTTATGGTCTTTATTGATCAACGAATTCTTGTTGGCTTTAAGGAAAGCCCTCTGACCAAGGTGCCTACTATAACCATTATTAACAAAGACATTAAGGGGATGGGATTTCTCTTTATTGAGACTATTTTCATCAGATATTCTCAATGCACGAGTAGCAAGCATGTTGAGAACACCCAACTTTTGAGCAGGGAAATGATGGGAGCTAGCATGAATATATTTCTCAATATGAGTTTTCTTCCGAAACACTTGGTGGGAGAGGGAACCGTGATTATTCTTAAAAACAAGAACATCGAGGAAAGGAAGGCATCCATTGATTTCTTGTTCCATAATGAACTTAATGGCATAGGATTGATTGTTAAGATGCTTAAAGAAAAGATCCAACTCATCTTGGCCATGAGACCAAATGACATTCGTGTCATCTACAAATCTCTCCCACAGCTTGGGCAAGATCTGAGCTGATGCCAAAGCCTTGGATTCGAAATCTTCCATAAAAAGATTATAAAAAATAGGGGACAGGGGGGATTCCATGGTAAAATCATAGGTTTGTTCAAAGAAATTTCCCTCCAAGCTAAAAAAGCTGGAAGTGAGACAAATCTCAACCAACCAGGGGGTATCAGGGTCCATGAATCGGTTGATAACCTCCAAAGCCTCCTGTATAGGAATGTAAGTGTAAAGGGAGACCACATCGAAACTCACAAGAATGTCCCCAGGGTCAAGCTTTACGCCCTTAAGCTCTTCAACAAAGGACACAGAGTCTTTGACAAAAGACTCCGTAAGGCCAACTAAGGGTCTAAGCTTCAACTCAAGGTATTTAGTAAGAAGGTAGGTAGGACCACTGATGGTGTTGACAATGGGCCTCAAGTGAGCTCCCTCCTTGTGAATCTTTGGAGGCCCATAGATCTTAGCAATGATGGGGTTACCCTTAATGAGTTTATGGCACAAGGAACCCACAGAGCTACTGGACTTGATAGAAAGAGCCACATCCCTAGAGATCCTTTTTAGGGGATTCTTGGAGAGATTTTTATAGCTTCCATTATTACATAAATGATCAAACATCTTCTAGTGATAATCCTCTTTGTTGACGATGACAGCAGCCCCTCCTTTGTTGGCTTTTAGAACCACGATATCTCTATTCTGGTTTAAGGATCTGACTTCATCAAATTCATCCTTCCTGATGTTGTTACTTGGGGGTTTTGCCTTCCTAAGGACAACAACACAATATTGCCTTATAGTTTTCTTAATATTATTGGGTAAGTCCCTCATCCTGAATTCAACATCACAAATAATGTCTTCTACTGGGATCTTCTTAGAAACCAAAAAAAAATTTAAAACTTTACCAGAAAATTAAAAAGAGAAAAGGGAAAGGAAAGACTAGGAAATTTGATAACCTTATTATTCCGAGATAAAAGAAAAAGATTATAGTTATTATTATTATCATTAAATTTCTTATAATTACTAAGACTCTTATTAAATCTTTTAGATAAAATGTTAAATTACAATTTAGAATAGTGTGTATTGTCATGTATGACATTATGGTTAGATAATGTTGGTAAATACACGTTTTCGCTATCATAATTTGGTTTTTTTATAAATACTATCTTAAAATATATTTTTTGGGTCATGAAATATAATATAAAATTACTTTTAATTACCTAACACTCTTACATATATTATCATAAATATTTACTTAACATTCTTATGTATATTACCATAATGGAAATAAGATGCACGTGGTGACGATGTTTTATCTTAAATTACTTATTTAACATTCTTATATGTGTTACCATAATTGAAATAAGATGTATGTGCAGGGAATGAGTGTAAGACTCACCCACACCTTTTATAAAATCTTAGCAACATGCACCATAACTTTATTATGGGTTTTTTGACCCTATGAATAAAAACACATACAAAATAACAAAATAGCATTTAATATAAAATGTTGGGTCGAGCACAAGACCCCCGCCTTTCATCAATAAAATTATAAAATACAACATATCAATGTGATATTATAATTGTAAGATTTTATGTATTTTTTTTTAATTTATATTAGATTAGGTTAATTACATGTTTTAATTTGGGGTTTGAATGGGATTCAAATTAAAAGATTTAGATTGCGGCGGTTTCCTAAATTTATGACATAGTTTTTCAATGTTTATTTACTATAGATTTGTGATATATTTTATAAATGTTTATAATTATATTATAAATATTATAGGGATATTTTTTAAATAATTAAATAAATTAATTATTTTTTTAAGAAGTGATATTAAATTTCTATATATATTAATTTAGTTTACATTAACAAATAAATAATAATAATAATAATAAATGCTCTTAAAAGATTTTTATTTTCATTTTGATTTTAATTTTAATTTTAATTTCAACCAACAAAGTCTCTAATATTTTTAATATATCCTAGTTTAAAATTATGAATGGTTTTAAACAAACCAAAATAGTTACATGGACATGCTTGGGTAGTTTCAAATTAAGAGGTAGCGGTGGGCAAGGGGGCATCTTCACTTTGGTCTAGAGCATTCATCTTTTAGTGACTTTTTTTGGAAACAATCGAACATGACAGTCGCCTCTTGGTTAAATTCGAAGAGGATAGAACCCCCAGACTCTATCGATTTTAGATTCGTGTCAAGTGTTAGGAAATCTATCTTCAAATGAACACAAGCTTTAACCTTTAACATAGTGTGTAACTTTGACTTCAACGTTGAAATCCTATTTTTATCATGTAATGCGCTTCCACAATTTTCTTTAGTTGGTGAGGTATATGTTGTTGAACTTTGTTGTGCATTTGAATCAACGTTTTCTGTGACTACTTTACCACTTCAATTGTTACTCAATCCTTAACTCCTCAAGGACTTGATGGTACCAGATTTGCCACTCTTTCTCAGTGGCTTTGTGACCATGGATGATCTCTTTGAAGTTGTTTGACTTTTTTCATCCCCTTCGTAATCTTTTAAAATAATTTGAGCAACGAAACAACAATTATATTTCTAACCCTGCTACTAGGTTTCATGCCAGGTTCAAGAATATTTGCAGTAGCTTACATCAAATGAGTTACATTCATTGCAAAAATAATTTGAGGATTTTTAATAGCTGACACTAGCTTGTGATGAGCTTTGGAAGGATACACGATTGATTTAAATCGTGTTAAAATTTAAAAACTGAGCTCTTCTCAATTAATTTAATTATCTATTAGAAATTAAGAGGTTGTGGGTGGGAGGGACGGGGTGCGGGGAGTAGGGTGCCCCCGCTTTGATCTAGATTGCTCATCCTCTAGTGAGTTGTTTTTGAAACCATCAAACATGACACTCACCTTTTGATTAAATTCCATCGGGATAAAACCCCCAGACTCATCGATTTGGGATTGGTATCAAGTGTCAGACAATTTCTCGCCAAATGAGCACAAGGTTTAACCTTTAATATAGTGTTTAACTTTGAGTTCAACATTGAAATCCTATTTGTATCATGTAATACACTTCCATTATTTTCTTTAGTCGATGAGGTATATGTTTTCAAACATTTCTTTGCATTTGAATCAAAGCTTTCGACATCTACATTACCACTTCAATTCCTACTCAATCCTTAGATCCTCAAGGACTTGATGGTACCATATTCACCACTCTTTCTCAGTGGATTTGTGACCTTGGATGATCTCTTTAAAATTGTTACACTTTTTTCATCCCCTTCCTGATCTTCCATAAGAATTCGGGCATCAAAACAACAAACTATAAGATTTCTAACCATGCTACCAGGTTTCATTCTAGGTTCAAGAATATTTGTAGCAACTTACATCAAACAAGTTACGTTCATTGTAGAAAGAATTCTATGAATTTTAATAGGGGATACCAGCTTGTAAGAGCCCTACCCTAGGGTCTACTAACAAATCTAGTTTCTTTTGAAATTAAATATGATAAGAGGTGATAACTTACCTACTTACACTGCTTTTAAACAAATAAAATTTTGTCATTTACATTATAATCAACACAATTTAAGGTGAATATTTCATTCTAATTAACTTTACCAAAGTAGACTATGGAGGAATACCTGTGCCGGTGGCTGATGGAGATACCTTTGTCCTGTTGCTCCTGCTGAACGCTCCTCTTGACGGACCCAACCGGATTTACCTCCCAGCCAACTAGGAAATAATCCCTAGCCCATGAAACCTCCACAGGTTCCCTAGCCCTCTGAGCCCAAGTCCAACTAGATGTAGTGGGTGTGTCCAAAGGAAAGATCCAGACCAAGATAACAATACTTCCCCCTCTCAACAACCCAAGAAACCTTCACAGGTTCCTAAGATCTCCAAAAAAACACAAGAAGTCTAAACAATCACAACCAACCCCCCACAATCATAAGCAAGACCCCACAAAAAACCTCCCTCTCTTCCTCCCCCCCTTCCCTTTTTATACCCTCCTTCCCTTCTCCATCTCAACCACCTCTCA
>APFE030499033.1:148409-166522 GCA_000404065.3 Pinus taeda | reverse complement strand
CAAAGCTCAATAAACACTTTTAATATATTAGCAATACAGATAAAGGTATGATTATGTTATATGGAGAACCATAAATAACATTTTCGTTGGTAAATGGAATATTATGTTTTTAATGTAATAAGAGAATATGGATTGTATTTCTTATTGCCACTTTTCTATTCCCGATAATATAAAGTGAAAATATTATATATATAATAAATATTAACTGAAGTGTGTAATTGTTTTGGACTACCCCATTTCTATCCCATATTGTGTGAATAACTATTAAAAAGCATACAAGGAAGATATTAAAAAAAAAAAAATAAAGGACTTTTGAAAGATAATTTTTGAAAGTTATGATTACAGTATAAAACATTCAGAAAGACCTGATAAAATAACAATTTGAATCATTACAGGGTTGCTTTGTATATAAAAAAAACAGAGTTGAACTCGTAAAGAGAGACACGTAATCGAGTGGGTAGTAGCCGGGAAGTAGCCTATTAAGTTCATTCAGAATGCAGGGATTTCCATTGAAAATGGTAACATCAACCAGCATACGCCATTAATGTCAGAGAAGGTTGTCAACACGCAGTGTGAAATGTCATGACCATTATTGAACAGATGTCAAGGCCATTGATAAACTAGATTGTAAAAGATTTTTACTCCTCTTCCGGCGAAGGAGAATCGCGACGGTGATGGATGGAATGCGGCAATTGCTTCAATTCCCAATTTCTTAACGATTTGCTTGGATATCGATAATGAATTGCCCATATCGGCAGTGACAGCCAAAATATGGACAGGGAACCACATCGATGTAGATATTATTAGTTCGTGGGTACTCAATGCTTGTGTAGTGCCACATGATTCGAAACATAGGGTATTTTAACAGTGAGAAGGTCAAGTGAAGAAATAACTGAAACGGGGAGAAAGCAGAAATATTTTATAAACAAGTCCCGGCAACGGAAATTGAATATTTCTATTCCATTTTAACTAATCCGCCAGGTTGTATTGTGTTCTCAGTACGTTTATAAGAGGATTGAAGGCAATCAGATCTTCTCTGTTGAAATCCTCTAATAAAAATTAATATAGGGATGCGTCTGCAGGGAGTCGAACCCAGTCTGTTGCTTGGAAGACAATTAGAAATTCTCTAAACAAAAACAACGAATACAAATTAGAAATTTTTGAACAAAAACAACGCATAAAAATTAACAGGGGTGTGTGTGCCAAGAGTCGAACACTGGTTTCTTGCTTGGAAGGCAGTTAGATATATTTTATGAACACGTGTGCGCAAGGGGATGGTAGGGTGCAAAACTGAGAGACTTGGAAAAAAAAATTGATCTACGCTATGCTACATGGAAATCAAACGACGGAAGAATGATATATCCTATAATACCTGGAAAATATTACAAAACCAAAATCAAAAAATACGTCAATGTCTAATACAAACGTTCTTCGACCGCCAAAATCCCAGTGAAAGTCCAGCAGGTGACTGACTAGTCTGAAATATATAAATACAAAAATTGATTTAACACTGACATAATCAATCAGGTTCTATCGATGGAAATTAACCTTAACAAAACAGTGCATAAGGAAAAACGTCTGGAAGGAATTAAGAACCAACGGAGGAAACTACTAGGGTCCCAACCAGATAGAAACACAGAAATCGCCCGGAAGGCGTCAAGGAAACCGCCACAAAAATCATTACACCAAAACCTACGAAGAAATAGCATGAGAAAGCAAGAGTTCTCCCATTACATCGAGGCTTCCTTAAGGTAAATCCAACATAAGATACAACAAACCAGGAAAGCACAAAAAAATAGCACAGGAGAAATTATGATATCGAGTAGACCTATTCATTCAAAAATAAAGGGGAAGCTCAATTTTTTTTTTTTTTGAGTGGTCTTGGAGAACTAACATCTCCACTTCTGTCTCTCTCTATTTTTCCCCACATTATCTATTTCAAACAATGGCTGGTGGAGGGTTGTGCTGGTTCTGGAGCTGCAAGTTTGAGAAGAAATTCAAGGTGGTTGGTTTGTGGTGCGGGGAAGGTACTCTTTTTCAATGTTTGGATCCTCTTTCTCATATTTCAATCTCAGATATTGGGTAAGGCAAGTCCCGATTTTCTGGCCTTCTCCTTTTGGTCTTGTAGGTGGCCTTCAGGTTCAAGATTTCTGGAAATTATGGAACGCGTAAAAACTAAAATTCCAGTTTGAACCTACTGGATGCCTGGTGGAAGGATAATTTTGGTGGGTTTGGGGTTCCCCAGTCTACCTTTTGTTACCTTTGAAACAGGTCTGCAAACCCAAATCTCTGGTTTTCTTTCCTATTCCATTGGCTCTGGGATTGCTTTATGTTCTTAGATTCTGCTGAATTTGAGGTTTCATCAGCAATGGATAATGATGTTTCTAGAGAAATCTGCCAAGTTCTTCATCGTCATGAGGAGGATAACGAAATTTCTAAAGAAACCTGCCAAGTTCATCGTCATGAGGAGATAACTCAATCCAATAGCAATGCTCTTTTGGCAATTTCTGCAGAAATCTCTGAATTGGAGCAAGCTTGCTTCACCCATAACACCAATGTTATGAGTATTTGGCTGCTCCAGAGACGGAGAATTGATTCTCTGGAATTAGAGTGCAATACATTTGGAAGTTTACTCCTTAGCATGTGTAAACTCTTTCTATGGCCTCTAATAATCAGAGAATAGAAAATCCATTCCAAGCAATCCTAAAGGAAGATGTAATAGTCCATCAGCTTCATGGTCCTATGAAAAATTAGGGTCTAAGCTCCCCTCAATCTGATATGGGGCAAGAAGAAGTGTCCATGTATGTTGTCCACGATATGTATTATCAAGTCATATGTATTTTGGGCAAATATGTCAGATTGGCCACCTGTAGGCGAACTTTGAATTCCTGAGTAATTAAGACTTTTAAGTTTTAACATCCTGCATGTATGCTCAGATCTATGTTTAGTTTTTGTGGAGAGTCCATAAAATCAGAAGGATGTAATCCGCTGCTAGTTTCAGCACAGTTCTTTTTTGAATGACTATATATTTATGTTTTCCTTATTAAAAAATAAAATAAAATATGAAGACCTTAAACAAAGAAGGCACGACTCCGGAAGACCAACCCCAGTGATGCCTCTCAGTATCCCATCCAGAAGGAGCTGCAGATGACACGGTTACTTTTCATCAACCAAATGGACTCCCAGGTGACATAAGCTCTATCAGAATGATGTTGACTTTGGTTAGGACGATGGATTACAGGAGTTTTGTATGAATGATGTTGACCTGTGAGACACATTATGAATAGTATGATACAGAAGGAATAGATTGGCATGATACTGCTAATCTCTGGTGTTTTTGGTCTACGAAACTTCTGAACCAATCAGAGATAGATGGAAATTCCTTTTTCGTGGTCTGTACCTGAAATTAACTGCACAGCTATGAAGGGCCCAGATTCCTCAAGACAAGCTCCATCGTCATCAAGCAAATCTCATACCTTCCCAAATGCTTCATCACACACCACCACATCACCCTTTTTGAGAATATCATTTGGCACAAGAAAAGTGGCTACTGGTCCTCTTGACTTGAGAAGACGTGCTTCAACTACAATGCCTTTTGCATTTCGATATGGATTGGCCTTCAACTCTTGCAACTCTGCAACTAGCATGACAGTCTCTAGCTTTGCAAATGGACGCCTCTATCATCAGGTGGAAACAATGATACGCTATTACCACATATCAGTGCTACTGATTGAGTTTTCCCATGAAAAATTCTTTTCTTTTCAGTCTGCAGATGATATTGGCAAGGATATTTTACCAAGCAATATTATATCCAAAATTTCATTACTTGTTTTACATTTCCCGCCCCTCAGACTCGTATGGTCTCACAGTTTGCATGCAATTGCAGAAATATTTGCCTCATTGAAAGCTAATCAAGATGAACCTGATGCAAGTAAGGCTATGCGTATTGGTGTTCTAACAGAAGATGGTCGGGTAGAAGGAGATTTAAGGGCCCAAGATGAAACTGACATTGTTAATCAGTTGGAGTTTGTCAATCTTTTCCCAGTAATGATCAATGACCAGGCCAACGCCTCACTGGATATGTCGATGTGCACAGAAGAGTAACAACAATCCAACAACAGAACCCTCAAACTCCATAAAATATACATATTACAATACCCTATGAAGTCAATTTCCGTCAAATTTAAACTTAAAATCGTCGTTTGAACTTCTAATTGAACATACTAGACCTATATTTTTTTTTGAAAATCCCCAACTGTCACTGCAGTTCGTGCTTTTGGTGCATTCTGTATTTAAAACTGAAAAGAATTGGCTTAGCAGTGTACCAAACTACTCCAAATGGAAGTGGTAGATTTTACGAAAATATAAATAAATAAAAGAAAAGTGGGTTTGCCCATTTTGTTCCCGCTAGTGTTGAAAGTGTACAAAGGGCAACTGAGAGTTATCAACCAAAATGCACTTGAACTTCCTTTGAGGTTGGGCGCGGAGTATTTTTCTCAATGTGATGAATCGCATACACAAATATAGCTAATGAAACTGCCGCCAAGCAGGAAGTAATAAAGATTAATTTGCTATCCATTCCAATATGGATTTTTTTTTTGCCCTTTTTATCTGTTCAAAGTATTCTCGGAGGCAAGAAGACAGGATTGAATCTAATGGAATATTACTACCACCCACAAAAAAATACCATGAGTACCTAGTTCAATGGGTTATGGTTTTTTTCAGGCAAGTCTAAATAAATCGAAGGCCCCTCTCAGATGGCTGTGGATATATACTCATAAACCTCCTCTCTTCTAGATGCATGTGGATCTTGCATAAACCCTGAGATCTTTTCTTTCCAAAATGGAAATGTATGCACAATAGCATATCGATTGTTGGCATAAGAATGATCAAATCGTTGTTAAGTGAAACCATTTTAAAGTCATTGGTTTTTTTAAATAGAGGTAAAAAAAAAATTTAATAGATATATTAGGATTACAAGTACTTATGAGGATTACAAGCTCCTTATAGTGGAATTTGGGTTTAGTGGGCTTTGGGTCTAGATTTGAACCAAAGCTCTGATACCATATGTAAGAGCCCTACCCTAGGGTCTACTAACAAATCTAGTTTCTTCTGAAATTAAATATGATAAGAGGTGATAACTTACCTACTTACACTGCTTTTAAACAAATAAAATTTTGTCATTTACATTATAGTCAACACAACTTAAGGTGAATATTTCATTCTAAATAACTTTACCAAAGTAGAGTATGGAGGAATACCTGTGCCGGTGGCTGATGGAGATACCTTTGTCCTGTTGCTCCTGCTGAACGCTTTGACGGACCCAACCGGATTTACCTCCCAACCAACTAGGAAATAATCCCTAGCCCAGGAAACCTCCACAGGTTCCCTAGCCCTCCGAGCCCAAGTCCAACCAGATGTAGTGGGTGTGTCCAAAGGAAAGATCCAAACCAAGATAACAATACTTCCCCCTCTCAACAACCCAAGAAACCTTCACAGGTTCCTAAGGTCTCCAAAAAACACAACAAGTCTAAACAATCACAACCAACCCCCACAATCATAAGCAAGACCCCACCAAAAAACTTCCTCCTCTTCCTCCCCCCCTTCCCTTTTTATACCCTCATTCCCTTCTCCATCTCAACCACCTCTCACTAATGTCATTAACTTCTCACCCATCCTTATAGTTGACTTCTCTTCTCCCAAGTAAGCTAGGAGTACATTTGGAAATGTGAGATGTAATTACATGGAGAGGACCATGTCTTCTCCTTAGTAAATGTGAGAGTACATTGGGAATTGTAAAATGAATATATATATTGATAATAAGATGGAGAGGACTATGTCTTCTCCCTAGAAAATGTGAGGGTACATTGGGAAATGTAAAATGAATATATATATACTGATAATAAGATGGAGAGGACTATGTCTTCTCCCAAGTAAATGTGAGGGTACATTGGGGAGTGTAAGAGGTAATTACATATATTTTTGAAATAATGGAAGGATACCATATCCTACCCAATATTCAATTTGAGAAGGTAAGTGGGGAATTTAAATAATGGAAATCATGAATTTTATATTAGACCTATATTTCTCAATATTTTCAGATAATGTAAACATTAACAAATTTGTAGGATAAGATTTAAGTGGGGTATTACATACACCCCTCCTTCAGAAAACTTTGTCCCGAAGTTAGAATGAAAAGATGCAAGGAGTTTGAAATCATAACAACCGGAGAGAGTTATAGCAATGAAATCGGATAAGTCTGACAGTGACATTTCTTCCGATCAAGAGTCTCCAACTGATCTATATCCTCCTATCCACCCTGGCCTACTTCCGTTCCCACCCTATCCGTCCTCTGCTGCTTTATCAGTGGAAACAACCATACTAACCACTAATAAAACCGTCATGGTGGGAGTGTCGAATACATCGACCTAACTTCGCCCAACAGGCAACTGGCAATCGTCATCACACGTCTAGGGGAGGGTGTCCACCACTGCCCTCCCACGATTCCAGGTTTCGGAGGATACACGGTGGGAAATGCCTCCACCCCTCCTGCAGAACTAGGGTCAATACCATAATACAGACCACACTACAGAGCTGGTTGGACTTGTCATCGAATAATCTAGTCAGGTCGTCTTGTCACCTGTCATTTGCATTTTTCTTGTGTCATAAGAGTGTATATCAAGTAGATACCAAATGAAGTAAAATAATGTACATTATACCTTCCTCATGAGATGTCTCATCCTTCATTCTTGGCTATCACATAGTTCTTTTCCCCTGTGGGTTAGTTCTCATTCATGCATTTATATAACAACAAGACATATAATCATCACATTACTAAGTCTAGATCCATGTGTCAATCTAAGGATTCTCGCTAAGTCATTCATTTAAATAAAGCATACCCACTTGAGCTATATATATGAACCAAAATAATTTTGATAAGTTACGTACTAGATAGTCCATCACTAAGTGAGTCATACATGTAGTCCATACATCAACCATTTCTATCATTAATATCAAATCTATCAACTGATTCATATAAGTAGTTTTATGTGTCAACCAAATGCATCAATATTACATAATGTTCATAAATAAATAACATGGAAATAGGATCTTAACATAGGTAGCTATCTAAGTCAAAATAAGCATCACAGATTCTCAAAAAGTGAGGGGTAGTCACGACACATAGTCTCTGCATCCTCCCAAGTAGCAGATCTTGGGCTATACTGTCCCACTGGACCTTAACTTGGTCCACCGTGCGACGTCTGAGCTGTCGAACCATACGGTCCAATATGCATAATGGTTCTACCATTACGGTTCCCATGTCCGAGACCTGCAAGTCTTGCCAATCCAGTTTGTGAGATTCATCAGAAACATAATGTCGTAAAATAGATAGATGAAAAACATCATGAGTTTTATGCAAATGGGGTGGCAGTACAAGACGATAGGCTACTAGTACAATCTTCTCTTTGATCCTAAAAGGTCCTACGAACCGAGGTGACAATTTCGTGCCCTTCCCAAACCGGATGGTGCTTTTGTTGGGCCGGATACGAATAAAAACTTGGTCCCCTACTTCATAACTGTGATCAATCCTATGCGAATCAGAATAACTCTTCTGTCTATCCTGTGCTTCCTTTAACCTTTGCCAAACCTACTTTACCTGTTCCTCCATTTCTTGAACTAATTCGGGGCGAACTATCACTCGGTCCTCCAATTTTTCCCAACTCAACGGCATCCTGCAAGGTATTCCATATAGAGCTTGATAAGGAGGCATCTCGATTGAACTGTGATAACCATTATTATAGGCAAACTCTACCAATGGTAAGTACCTTTCCCACTGAGTCTGATTATCCATGACGTACATCCTAAGCATGTCCTCCAGAACCTGATTTACTCTTTTGGTCTGCCCATCTGTTTCTGGATGATATGCAGCGCTTAGGTTTAACTGAGTTCCCAGTTCTGACTGCAAACTTGTCCAAAACCTAGATGTAAATCGGGAGTCTCTATTAGAAATGATCTTTGTGGGCAATCCGTGCAGTCAGATAACTTCATTGACAAACACTCGCGCCACATCCTTAACATCGTAAGTGTCCCTTATTGGAATGAAATGGGCACTTTTGGTCAATTTATCAACTATAACCAATATAGCATTGTGCCTCTGGGAAGTGAGTGGCAAACCCACCAAAAAATCCATGGAAATTACTTCCCATTTAGATGTAGGGATGTCATGAGGTTGTAGGAGTCCTGCTGGATGGCGATGATCAGCCTTCACTCGCTGACATTCAAGACATTTGGTGACAAACTGGACTATGTCATGCTTCATGCCTGCCCAAAAGAAGAGTTTCCTTGCATTTGCGTACATCTTCTTTACCCTAGGATGTGCACAATAGAGTGCTCTATGAGACTCTCCGAGGATGGTTTCTCTTATACCCCCTTCCTTAGGTACGTACATTCTCCCTTGGAACCTCAATAGCCATCTGGTTCAGAACATATCCTCAACTTTGGTCTATTGCTCCCATTTTGGATAGCTGAACATGACTTTTAATACCAACTATATTCAAAGAGTTTCTCCAATATTTTCTCCCTTAAATTTACCTTTAAGGCTACTAGGGAGAAAGTTTGTGGCCTCCTGCTTAGCGCATCCGCCACTACATTTTCCTTTCCCTTGATGTATGAGATTTCAAAATCATACTCACTCATGAATTCGCTCCATCGCCTTTGTCTGGCGTTCAAATCCCTTTGAGTGAAGAGATGCTTTAGGCTTTGATGATCTGTTCTTAACTCAAATCTTCTCCCGATGACATAGGGTCTCGATAGCTTCAAGGCTAACATCACTGCTGCCAATTCTAAGTCGTGCGTAGCATATAATTCTTCATGCTTCTTCAATTTTCTAGAAGCATAAGCTATTACTCCACCGTCTTGCATCAATACTACACCCAATCCTTGTGCCGTAGCATTGGTGCAGATAGTGAAGTCTTTTCCCATCTCTGGTACTTGAAGGATCGATGCACTAGTTAGTAACATTTTCAGTTATGTGAATGCAGTGCCACATTCATTTGTCCATTCATACCTAACCCCCTTTCACTGTAATGTGGTGATGGGTTTTGCAATCCTTGAAAACCCTTCCACAAACCTGCAATAATACCTAGCTAGCCCCATAAAACTACGTACCTCATGGGCATTTTTTCGTACTGGCCAATCCATTATGGCCTTCACCTTTTCTGGGTCAACTGAAATCCCTTCTCCTGAAATAATGTGCCCAAGGTAATGGACTTTCTTCTGAAAGAAGGAACACTTTGACAATTTCCCATACAATTGATTTTCCCTTAAACAAGTCAATACTACCCTTAGGTGCTTTTCATGCTCCTTTTCATTCTTGGAATATATAAGAATGTCATCAAGGAAGACTTGCACAAATTGGTCCAAATACTTTTTGAACACACCATTCATGAGGCTCATGAACACTTCTAGTGCATTGGTTAAACCGAATGGAACAACTACGAACTCATGGCGCCCAAACCAAGTTCGAAATGCAGTTTTTGAGATGTCTTCCTCCTTTATCCTCAATTGGTGGTACCCAGATCGTAGATCGATTTTTGAGAAGACCGTTGCCCCTTTCATTTGATCAAATAAGTCATCTATTCGAGGTATTGGGTACCTATTCTTTATCGTGGCTCTGTTTAAGTCTCTATAATCTATGCATAGCCGCAAGGATCCATCCTTCTTCTTGACAAAAATTACTGGTGCACCCCAAGGGGAAATACTAGGTCTGATCAATCCCAAGTCTAAGAGCTCCTTTAACTGCATCTGTAACTCACAAAGCTCTAGAGTTGTCATCCTATAGGGTGTCTTAGATATTGGTTCTGCACCTGGTTTTAGATCAATGGTGAAATCAATCTCTCTTATAGGAGGTAATCCAGGCAATTCCTCTGGAAAAACATCCTTGAATTCTGTCAAAACTGGATGTTGATCCAGGAAAGGTCCCTTCTAGTCACTTACAGTCTTGACCAAATACAATTTGCAACCTTGTCTGAGACAACGTTTTACCTTCATCATGGATATGAATCGTAGGGACACTCCCCTCTTGATTCCACAAATCTCAATTGGCCTACCTCCATCATCTAAACAGATCACCTTCTTCTTGAAACATTCTACTAAAGCTCGATGAGCTTCTAGCTAGTCCATTCCAACAATTACATCATACATTCCCAATTCTGTGACGTATGCCTTCAACTTAGTCATACACACCCCGAGATTTACCTAACATTGGTCAACACTAGGCCCTATTGCTTGTTTTATTCCAGAAGCCATCTCAACTTGTTTAAAGTCATCATGCTCATAGGCTGCCAACCCACATTTTTCTAATGCAACTGGTGAAAAGAAACTATCTGTAGCACCAGAGTCAAACAAAATTTTAACTTTTACTTTGTTTATCATACCTGAGGTTTCTACCACAGCAGACTGGTGTTCAACTTGTTGATTGTCAACTACTGCATAGATTCGGTGGTGGCTACCTGCTCTCCCCATTGGTTCTTTTCCCTCTCTTTTGTTGTTACCGGATCGAAACTCAGGGCAGTCTCGCTGATAATGAGGTCCTCCGCATCCCCAACAAGTGATGTGTGTTGGACCTTGAATCGAATGTTGTGGAGTTCTTTGGAAAGAGTTTCTTCCCCTGGAACCCCTGCCCCCACTTGCTGTTCCTCGCCTATGACTTTGATTTGTACGCGCCCTTGAATTTGTGGGTGAAGCTGCACTAGAAACCATTGAAATCCCTACTGTCGGTGTTCTAGGTATAACCCTGTTTCCATATGGTGGGGGCCTCCGACTTCCTCCCCTTGGGAAGGTACGAGGGGCCTTCCCCATAAACCCTTTTTGACGTGGAAAGATGGCACTGCCTTCACCCTTTAAGTCTAGGTGTTCTTCGACATAACGAGCATGTTCTACAGCTTCTGCAACTGAGGATGGTTTCCACATCCGCACCATTTCCCTAATCTTAGGTCTCAATCCATACATAAAACGATCTGCTTGGCGCTGGTCAGTATCCATGTATGAGACATACTTGACCAATTCCATACATCGAATTTCATATTCTTCTACAGTACGACCTCCCTGTATCAGGGCATGGAAGGCTCCTACCTACTGTTCTTCATAATACGCTGGCAGGTACTTCTTCCTGAACCTCTCCTCAAATAATTCCCAAGTAACTGTGTCTGGAGTGAGGTGTAGTTGACGCTCCAAGTTACCCCACCAATTCAGAGCACTATCTCTGAGTTGGAATATTGCTATTTTGGCTTTGGAATTGGAATTGTAATCCCTTAGTGCAAAACACCTTCCCATCCCCTCTAACCAGGCTTCTGCATGCTCACTGGCATGACCCCCTGCAAACTCTGGGAGCTTAATCTTCTGGAGCTCCCTAGTAATGTCCTCAACTGGAGGTCTTCTATCATAGTCTCTAGATCCCTCGGGGTTCCCTAACCCTGATGAAGGGTGTTCCCCTTACATTTCATTTGTTTGGCGTCCTCTTAAGGTTTCATTAATTGCTTCCAGGGAATGCAGGATGAGAGTCAATTCTGGTGAAGGTAATGGGTTATTTGAAGGAGGTCCTTGTGAAGACTCCCCAGGCCCTTGGTTCCTTCGCGTCCTCACCATTTTGATTTGTTCATATACATGATAGTCATAAGTGTTTTTTTTTTGTTCACTATGCTTGTAAACAAGCATTATTAGTACTGAGAAGATTCCCAAGGATCGATTAAATCCTCTCATGTGTGATTTCTTATACAACCTATACATTTTTAATTAATGAGTTGGTTTAATATACTCAAATATTAGTTCGCTCTGGGTGGCTTTCAAAATACTCGTATAAAATGAAATTTTGAACCATTCTTGTGTACTCACCAATAAACCATTAATCCTATTTCAAGTAGTAGTTTACATACAAGGAAAGCTCACAAACACACACACACACACACACACACACACACACACATATCTATATATATATATACATATGATGTGTTATAAGAATATCAAATATCATTAATATTTTCCATTTAAATGTGAACATATGATGATACTATATCTAAATTGTTTGAGATGAATAATTAAAATATATTTCTTCACTAAATATCCTTTAACCATATACTATTGCATCTAACTAATAAATCACTTAAATCTCAATCCAATTAATTGTTTATTTTATGTTTATTTATTTTTAAATTAAATAATCCTACACACACACACACACACACACATATATATATATATTTTACAATTCGGACAAATCTCAATAAACACTTTTAATATATTAGCAATACAGATAAAGGTATGATTATGTTATATGGAGGACCATAAATAACATTTTCATTGGTAAATGGAATATTATGTTTTTAATGTAATAAGAGAATATGGATTGTATTTCTTATTGCCACTTTTCTATTTATAAAAATATATAAGGAAAAATTATATATAATAAATAATATTTAACTGAAGTGTGTAATTGTTTTGGACTACCCCATTTCTATCCCATATTGTGTGAATAACTATTAAAAAGCATACAAGGAAGATATTAAAAAAAAAAAAATAAAGGACTTTTGAAAGATAATTTTTGAAAGTTATGATTACAGTATAAAACATTCAGAAAGACCTGATAAAATAACAATTTGAATCATTACAGGGTTGCTTTGTATATAAAAAAAACAGAGTTGAACTCGTAAAGAGAGACACGTAATCGAGTGGGTAGTAGCCGGGAAGTAGCCTATTAAGTTCATTCAGAATGCAGGGATTTCCATTGAAAATGGTAACATCAACCAGCATACGCCATTAATGTCAGAGAAGGTTGTCAACACGCAGTGTGAAATGTCATGACCATTATTGAACAGATGTCAAGGCCATTGATAAACTAGATTGTAAAAGATTTTTACTCCTCTTCCGGCGAAGGAGAATCGCGACGGTGATGGATGGAATGCGGCAATTGCTTCAATTCCCAATTTCTTAACGATTTGCTTGGATATCGATAATGAATTGCCCATATCGGCAGTGACAGCCAAAATATGGACAGGGAACCACATCGATGTAGATATTATTAGTTCGTGGGTACTCAATGCTTGTGTAGTGCCACATGATTCGAAACATAGGGTATTTTAACAGTGAGAAGGTCAAGTGAAGAAATAACTGAAACGGGGAGAAAGCAGAAATATTTTATAAACAAGTCCCGGCAACGGAAATTGAATATTTCTATTCCATTTTAACTAATCCGCCAGGTTGTATTGTGTTCTCAGTACGTTTATAAGAGGATTGAAGGCAATCAGATCTTCTCTGTTGAAATCCTCTAATAAAAATTAATATAGGGATGCGTCTGCAGGGAGTCGAACCCAGTCTGTTGCTTGGAAGACAATTAGAAATTCTCTAAACAAAAACAACGAATACAAATTAGAAATTTTTGAACAAAAACAACGCATAAAAATTAACAGGGGTGTGTGTGCCAAGAGTCGAACACTGGTTTCTTGCTTGGAAGGCAGTTAGATATATTTTATGAACACGTGTGCGCAAGGGGATGGTAGGGTGCAAAACTGAGAGACTTGGAAAAAAAAATTGATCTACGCTATGCTACATGGAAATCAAACGACGGAAGAATGATATATCCTATAATACCTGGAAAATATTACAAAACCAAAATCAAAAAATACGTCAATGTCTAATACAAACGTTCTTCGACCGCCAAAATCCCAGTGAAAGTCCAGCAGGTGACTGACTAGTCTGAAATATATAAATACAAAAATTGATTTAACACTGACATAATCAATCAGGTTCTATCGATGGAAATTAACCTTAACAAAACAGTGCATAAGGAAAAACGTCTGGAAGGAATTAAGAACCAACGGAGGAAACTACTAGGGTCCCAACCAGATAGAAACACAGAAATCGCCCGGAAGGCGTCAAGGAAACCGCCACAAAAATCATTACACCAAAACCTACGAAGAAATAGCATGAGAAAGCAAGAGTTCTCCCATTACATCGAGGCTTCCTTAAGGTAAATCCAACATAAGATACAACAAACCAGGAAAGCACAAAAAAATAGCACAGGAGAAATTATGATATCGAGTAGACCTATTCATTCAAAAATAAAGGGGAAGCTCAATTTTTTTTTTTTTTGAGTGGTCTTGGAGAACTAACATCTCCACTTCTGTCTCTCTCTATTTTTCCCCACATTATCTATTTCAAACAATGGCTGGTGGAGGGTTGTGCTGGTTCTGGAGCTGCAAGTTTGAGAAGAAATTCAAGGTGGTTGGTTTGTGGTGCGGGGAAGGTACTCTTTTTCAATGTTTGGATCCTCTTTCTCATATTTCAATCTCAGATATTGGGTAAGGCAAGTCCCGATTTTCTGGCCTTCTCCTTTTGGTCTTGTAGGTGGCCTTCAGGTTCAAGATTTCTGGAAATTATGGAACGCGTAAAAACTAAAATTCCAGTTTGAACCTACTGGATGCCTGGTGGAAGGATAATTTTGGTGGGTTTGGGGTTCCCCAGTCTACCTTTTGTTACCTTTGAAACAGGTCTGCAAACCCAAATCTCTGGTTTTCTTTCCTATTCCATTGGCTCTGGGATTGCTTTATGTTCTTAGATTCTGCTGAATTTGAGGTTTCATCAGCAATGGATAATGATGTTTCTAGAGAAATCTGCCAAGTTCTTCATCGTCATGAGGAGGATAACGAAATTTCTAAAGAAACCTGCCAAGTTCATCGTCATGAGGAGATAACTCAATCCAATAGCAATGCTCTTTTGGCAATTTCTGCAGAAATCTCTGAATTGGAGCAAGCTTGCTTCACCCATAACACCAATGTTATGAGTATTTGGCTGCTCCAGAGACGGAGAATTGATTCTCTGGAATTAGAGTGCAATACATTTGGAAGTTTACTCCTTAGCATGTGTAAACTCTTTCTATGGCCTCTAATAATCAGAGAATAGAAAATCCATTCCAAGCAATCCTAAAGGAAGATGTAATAGTCCATCAGCTTCATGGTCCTATGAAAAATTAGGGTCTAAGCTCCCCTCAATCTGATATGGGGCAAGAAGAAGTGTCCATGTATGTTGTCCACGATATGTATTATCAAGTCATATGTATTTTGGGCAAATATGTCAGATTGGCCACCTGTAGGCGAACTTTGAATTCCTGAGTAATTAAGACTTTTAAGTTTTAACATCCTGCATGTATGCTCAGATCTATGTTTAGTTTTTGTGGAGAGTCCATAAAATCAGAAGGATGTAATCCGCTGCTAGTTTCAGCACAGTTCTTTTTTGAATGACTATATATTTATGTTTTCCTTATTAAAAAATAAAATAAAATATGAAGACCTTAAACAAAGAAGGCACGACTCCGGAAGACCAACCCCAGTGATGCCTCTCAGTATCCCATCCAGAAGGAGCTGCAGATGACACGGTTACTTTTCATCAACCAAATGGACTCCCAGGTGACATAAGCTCTATCAGAATGATGTTGACTTTGGTTAGGACGATGGATTACAGGAGTTTTGTATGAATGATGTTGACCTGTGAGACACATTATGAATAGTATGATACAGAAGGAATAGATTGGCATGATACTGCTAATCTCTGGTGTTTTTGGTCTACGAAACTTCTGAACCAATCAGAGATAGATGGAAATTCCTTTTTCGTGGTCTGTACCTGAAATTAACTGCACAGCTATGAAGGGCCCAGATTCCTCAAGACAAGCTCCATCGTCATCAAGCAAATCTCATACCTTCCCAAATGCTTCATCACACACCACCACATCACCCTTTTTGAGAATATCATTTGGCACAAGAAAAGTGGCTACTGGTCCTCTTGACTTGAGAAGACGTGCTTCAACTACAATGCCTTTTGCATTTCGATATGGATTGGCCTTCAACTCTTGCAACTCTGCAACTAGCATGACAGTCTCTAGCTTTGCAAATGGACGCCTCTATCATCAGGTGGAAACAATGATACGCTATTACCACATATCAGTGCTACTGATTGAGTTTTCCCATGAAAAATTCTTTTCTTTTCAGTCTGCAGATGATATTGGCAAGGATATTTTACCAAGCAATATTATATCCAAAATTTCATTACTTGTTTTACATTTCCCGCCCCTCAGACTCGTATGGTCTCACAGTTTGCATGCAATTGCAGAAATATTTGCCTCATTGAAAGCTAATCAAGATGAACCTGATGCAAGTAAGGCTATGCGTATTGGTGTTCTAACAGAAGATGGTCGGGTAGAAGGAGATTTAAGGGCCCAAGATGAAACTGACATTGTTAATCAGTTGGAGTTTGTCAATCTTTTCCCAGTAATGATCAATGACCAGGCCAACGCCTCACTGGATATGTCGATGTGCACAGAAGAGTAACAACAATCCAACAACAGAACCCTCAAACTCCATAAAATATACATATTACAATACCCTATGAAGTCAATTTCCGTCAAATTTAAACTTAAAATCGTCGTTTGAACTTCTAATTGAACATACTAGACCTATATTTTTTTTTGAAAATCCCCAACTGTCACTGCAGTTCGTGCTTTTGGTGCATTCTGTATTTAAAACTGAAAAGAATTGGCTTAGCAGTGTACCAAACTACTCCAAATGGAAGTGGTAGATTTTACGAAAATATAAATAAATAAAAGAAAAGTGGGTTTGCCCATTTTGTTCCCGCTAGTGTTGAAAGTGTACAAAGGGCAACTGAGAGTTATCAACCAAAATGCACTTGAACTTCCTTTGAGGTTGGGCGCGGAGTATTTTTCTCAATGTGATGAATCGCATACACAAATATAGCTAATGAAACTGCCGCCAAGCAGGAAGTAATAAAGATTAATTTGCTATCCATTCCAATATGGATTTTTTTTTTGCCCTTTTTATCTGTTCAAAGTATTCTCGGAGGCAAGAAGACAGGATTGAATCTAATGGAATATTACTACCACCCACAAAAAAATACCATGAGTACCTAGTTCAATGGGTTATGGTTTTTTTCAGGCAAGTCTAAATAAATCGAAGGCCCCTCTCAGATGGCTGTGGATATATACTCATAAACCTCCTCTCTTCTAGATGCATGTGGATCTTGCATAAACCCTGAGATCTTTTCTTTCCAAAATGGAAATGTATGCACAATAGCATATCGATTGTTGGCATAAGAATGATCAAATCGTTGTTAAGTGAAACCATTTTAAAGTCATTGGTTTTTTTAAATAGAGGTAAAAAAAAAATTTAATAGATATATTAGGATTACAAGTACTTATGAGGATTACAAGCTCCTTATAGTGGAATTTGGGTTTAGTGGGCTTTGGGTCTAGATTTGAACCAAAGCTCTGATACCATATGTAAGAGCCCTACCCTAGGGTCTACTAACAAATCTAGTTTCTTCTGAAATTAAATATGATAAGAGGTGATAACTTACCTACTTACACTGCTTTTAAACAAATAAAATTTTGTCATTTACATTATAGTCAACACAACTTAAGGTGAATATTTCATTCTAAATAACTTTACCAAAGTAGAGTATGGAGGAATACCTGTGCCGGTGGCTGATGGAGATACCTTTGTCCTGTTGCTCCTGCTGAACGCTCCTCTTGACGGACCCAACTGGATTTACCTCCCAGCCAACTAGGAAATAATCCCTAGCCCAGGAAACCTCCATAGGTTCCCTAGCCCTCCGAGCCCAAGTCCAACCAGAATAAGTGGGGGTCCCAAAGGAAAGACCAGACCAAGATAACAATACTTCCCCCTCTCAACAACCCAAGAAACCTTCACAGGTTCCTAAGGTCTCCAAAAAACACAACAAGTCTAAACAATCACAACCAACCCCCACAATCATAAGCAAGACCCCACCAAAAAACTTCCTCCTCTTCCTCCCCCCCTTCCCTTTTTATACCCTCCTTCCCTTCTCCATCTCAACCACCTCTCATTAATGTCATTAACTTCTCACCCATCCTTATAGTTGACTTCTCTTCTCCCAAGTAACCTAGGAGTACATTTGGAAATGTGAGATGTAATTACATGGAGAGGACCATGTCTTCTCCTTAGTAAATGTGAGGGTACATTGTGGAATGTAAAATGAATATATATATTGATAATAAGATGGAGAGGACT
>APFE030499033.1:113085-136994 GCA_000404065.3 Pinus taeda | reverse complement strand
ATCTTGTGTTTATTGAATACACAAATCAAATCATTGCATTTCTTTAAAATATCTTTTGAAATCAAAATTACCGAAATTACATATCGATAATCTAGTGGGTGTAAGATAAAATTCACCCGTGCCATTCACAGAAAGCATGAGAAAAAACCTAATACTATATATAAACCAAGAAAAATTCAAATTCATCACTTCTAGGGACCTCATAACCACCCTGCCAATACACAAGTATGTTCCTATTTGCAATTAGAAAAGTTACCCAAATTACAATCTGTTTACTCCACTTCTAGACCTCGTAACCACCCTGCCAATACACAAGTATGTTCCCATTTGCAATTAGAAAAATTACCCAAATTACAATCTGTTTACTCCAGCATATGTTGGAAAGTTATAGAAGGATGACTAGTGCAATCAATCCATTCCTTTTAGCCTTGGATTTGTTTCAGTTTAAAACAGAAGTATACAAATATACTTGTCCAATGTCTATGCTTTAACCATTCACCTTAAGATGTTCTTACAATATAATTTCCTAAGTCTATTTAATATCTTCATTATCATAAAAACCAACCTATATCCATCTTAACTCCACATCTACCACTCTTAGGGGCATGAAATCTATTTATCCCTCTGAGCACTTGGTAGACCCAGAATTAAGATGGATCTAAGATAGACTTTCCCCTTTAAATAGTCTATGCTCACATGAATACCATGGGTCAATAACATGGGTTATCATAAACTTGGAGCTTAAAAATTACTATTAGTAATTTATAAAAATTAATAAAATTAATAGTTGATTTTTGATTTTTATTTAACCAAGCTAAAATGTTTAACATACATTAAATTACAACATCCATTTTTACTCTTGATCGGATCAAATATTTTTTCACTCTATGCTAGTTTGCATATCACGATATTTGATACCTCTCGGGGGTTAGTAGATCCAGAGTAAAGATGGATTTATTCTGGTTTAATTCCCCCATTTAAATAGGCTACATTCCAAGTGAATACCATGGGTCAATACCATGTGCCATTTTGGTGAATACCATGGGTCAATACCATGTGCCATTTTTATTTTTATTAATACTAATATTAGGGTTAATAATGTTTTTTGCATGGTATTAATATAAAAAAAAAAATAAAAAATGTTTTATTTGTTTACGATACCTCTCGTTTATTTATATTTTTATTAATTTACCATACCATTCATAAATACAAGGTGACTTATGGAGTAAATATAAAAAAAGGTTTTATTTGTTTAACATACCTCTCGCTTATTTATATTTTTATTAATTTACCATACCTCTTTTACAAATATGGTATTTGGTCCATAGGATTCACTTAAATAAAACCTATTTCTTGAGCCTTCATAAATAGAATGAGGGTTATGGACTAAATATAAAAAGAGGCTTTATTTATTTACCATGTGTCTAGTTTATTTATATTTTTATTTATTTACCATACCTTTTGAGTAAGTATAAAAAGACGTTTTATTTATTTACCATACCTCCACTTTACTTATATTTTTATTTGTTTACAACCTTACATGTATATAAGGTGACTTATGGAGTAAATATAAAAAATGCTTTATTTATTTACCATACCTCTCATTTTTTATATTTTTATTAATTTACCATACCTCTTTTATAAATAAGGTATTTGGGCCTTTGGCCCATAGATTCACTATTCACTTAAATAAAACTTATTCTTGAAAATGGGCGAATGGATTCACTTAAATAAAATCTATTATTGAAAATGGGCGAATGGAAGGTTGTAACTCCAAATTTCAAGGGCTAAATTTACCTTTTTTACCCTCTCCCTTAAAATAAGGTGGGCTATTTGAGGTGATTTGTAAAAATGTACTGTGATACAAAATATTCGCCCACTAAAAATTTAAAACCCCTTAATTTCGCCAAAGGGCGAACATTCGCCCCTAAAATCACCCCTACTTGAAATTCTTGGGTAGAGACCAATCTGATGATGGTTCTTGTGATTTTTGATCGTGAGGTGGAGTCATTTTTTTATGGGTTAAGGTGATCGACCTCTAGAAGCCCTGGATGGTTTTGGTTGATGTGTTTATGAGATCCCACATTCATGCTTGGAATATGGCATGGGGGTGAAAGGTGAAAGAAAGATTTGATTTATCCATGTCTACGATGGGGTGGTACATGGAAGTCACAAACCTAGTTAGATTTTCCTATGTTTAATAAAAGCTACATTATCTTACTTTTTTACTTATTTATATGTGGATTTAATGACTATTATTTTACTCTTATTTTAATGGTTTTATGTTCATTATAAGCATGGTTAATTGACTTGTTCATGTCATGGTTATTTCATGTATTTACTTGTAATTGTTAAAATGATGGATGCAAGACCTAATTGATGTCATAACAGTTCAAGGGAAGGTGGTGATCCTTATTGTCATGTCTGATAAGAGATTTTAGTCATTCATGCTTTGTCTTGTATCTTATACCTGTAGATTTCACTGATGCCAAGTGTTGAATATAATGTCAGTCCCAGTTGGGGATGGTCAGGTTTACTCCTGGAGTTAGCTTTTGGTTTATTAGTCTTTTCATCATGTGTTTAATGGATTTTGGAAGTGACAACACGTTCTGAGTAATGGCCGGAATTCTGGGCTTGAAAAGTGCCTAAATCCTGCAAACTCTAGCATAGGTCTGCTCGAAATAGTCCTTGGACACAAGCATGTAGGCTTGTGGGAGCATTCAGAGCTCTCTCAATACTAACATGCACATAGCATGGGAGTGTCTAGAGGTTTAATAGCTTAAAAAATCACTGGGACTCAGGGGATGGTTACCATAAAAGGTTGGGATGGTTCTTAGGAGCCTTGTTTCTAATGTTGAACGTCTGTATGGTGTGTTTCCTTTGGTTCCACTTCCTTAACATGAATTAGGAGGTTGAATCATATCATGGTAACTTTTTGTCACATGTTTACCCCAGTTGGCCACTTACTTGGGTAGATGTGGGAGGACAGTGTTACATTTTACATTAGAAATTAATTAAAAATTCAACAATAAATTTTTTTGGGAATCAATTTAGAACTCATTTTCTTAACTTTCTTTTCGTTGATCCGAAATTTTGTTACGTCCATATACTACTAGTTTAACCACTTATTGTTATTAGTGCAGTCCCCTTATTATATTGTTGTTCCCATGTAGTCCCCATATTGTTATTATTGTGCCCCATAGAAGCCCACTATTGTGATTGTTGTTCCCTTACATTATCATTGTTATGTCAGGTCTGATTATATTATGACCCCTTAGACTCCTATATATCGAAAGGAGGTTTTCTCATTTGCACCATCCAAGAATTATTCATTTATGTAATGCAAAGGAGGTTTCCCCCTCGAAGAGGCTTATTTATAAGGCGTTGATCTATCTTCTCTACCTTTTAGTGAGCTGGTTTCATAACATTTGGTATGAGAGCTTTGGATTCTAGGGTTTTTTTGCTCCAAATAGGCCATGGTGGAATTTTCACTATACATTTTTCGCTACGAGGTTTCAGAAGCTGAAAAAAAAACCCATTTGAGAATAAATCATTCTAAATCTTAGGTCTAAATTTCAAATCTTATCTTGCTATATTTTAAGAGATATGATTAGAGGAATTTATGCTTTTTACAGACTGCTGAATTACAATCCAAATAGACGACCTTGGAAAATCGTCATAAATTTCTCTGTGAGCATAAGATTGAAATTTCATAAGAAGTTACAGAAATAAGATGAAGTTTAGTTTTCTATGTATCTTTTTCAGATATGAAGATTGAAACAGTGACACGTAGCACGCCGTACAATTTTGATCTACTGAAAACTTATATAATCAGGTCATCTTGGGAGATTGGGCATAACTCTTTCTTGGAGAATCCAATTTTGATCATGCTAGTGGCATTCGAAAGAGGACTCAGAGTGCTATCATAGACCGAAATTCTAGAACTTAAAGATCTGAAATTACACAGTTATAGTCGTTTCAATATCGATCACCTAAAACCAAGAATAAGCGATATGAGGAAGTTTTATGGCAAGGATTTTGTAAATTGGATACTACAGATGGAGAAATATTATGATCTACATGAGGTGCAATTGTTACAAAAGGTACATATTACATCTTTATATTTAGAACCCAATCAATTTTTATGGTATACATGGCTTTTTTCTCAAAAACCACTTGTCATGTGGTCAATTTTCACGAAGGAAATGATAGCATATTATGAGGATACAAAAATAAACACCTTCTTTAGCCAATTGATAAATCTCAAACAAAAGGGTTCAATGGCAGACCACATTGAAAACTTCCAAAAATTGAATATAAAGCTAGATGATATTCTAGAGAAGCAAATGATTGATGCCTTCATAGGGATTTTAAAGGATAACATTCACCATGAGGTTTATTTTTGGGAACCTAATTCATTGGAGAAGGCATTGAGATTGGCAAGAAAAATTGAATGTGAAATTATGGAAACAAGGAATCCTACCACTCACAACTATAAATATGGAAGTGTTTTTTCTCCTAGCCTTCCACAACCTAAAAGGTTTACACCACAACAATTGGAAGAGAAAAGAGAAAAATGGTTTTGTTACATTTGTGATGGGAAATACACTAAAGGTCATAAGTGTGCTGAGAACAAATTATTTTACATAGATTGTGAAGAGGAGGAAGAAAATGATCAAGAAACTTCAAAAGGAGAGGATATACGCTGGGAACCAACCCTAGAGAAAGAAGAAATGAATTCGACCATATATTGTACTCCATTGGTAGGAATTGCTACTCCTCAAACTCTCAAGATAGAAGGACATATCAAGAAGAAAAAGGTTCAAGAAGTGAAAGATCACATCAAGCATCAAGAAATGAATTCAACCATATCTTGTAATGCATTGGAAAAAATTATCACTCCTCAAACTCTCAAGCTAGAAGGACATATCAAGAAGAAAAAGGTTCATGTAGTGAAAGATCACATCGAGCATCAACAACAAGTTCTCCAAATTTTAAAGGATAACCCTACTTTGGTGCACAATCGAATGAAACAATAGGCAGATCAACATTGCAATGAAAGAAGTTTTTATGTGGATGATTGGGTTTTTTTATGGATAGGGCCATACAAAAAGATTTCCCTCAAGCAAGATATTTATGAGAAGGAAATGTTGGCAACACTAAATGCACTTAAGAAATGACAACCTTACCTAATCGGAAGACACTTCAAGATAAAGAAAAATCATGATAGTCTTAAATACTTTTTAGAACAAATATTATCTTTAGAAGAACAAGAAAAAGGGGTCACAAAGATGTTGGGTTATGAATTTGAAATCATCTACAAAAAATGGAAGCAAAATGTTGTTGCATATGTACACTCAAG
Source organism: Pinus taeda (assembly GCA_000404065.3). NCBI lineage: Eukaryota > Viridiplantae > Streptophyta > Pinopsida > Pinales > Pinaceae > Pinus > Pinus taeda. Next base: position 131,632 of record APFE030499033.1, on the reverse strand, counting down.
AAATGATGAGGATGTGGAAGCATTGTTTTGTGCCATTTCTATTATCCAACTAGATTGGATAAATGAAACAATGGATGAAGTGAAGAATGATGAAGATGTGTGGCAACTTATTTAAAAGTTGCAAAGGGTTCGAGTTCAAATAATATTACCAGAACTTGAAGAGGAAAGAAAAATCATATTGGAACCTAAAGCAATCGCAGAAACAAGAACCCAACATCTACAAAATTAATCAATTTCAGAGTATCTCATCAAGTGGAAGAACTTACCTACTGAATATTCCACATGGGAGGATGATACTTTTATACAGAAGCGTCCAGAACTATTCAAGTGTTAATGGCAACACTTTTTAAAGGAGAGGGGCATGTTAGGTCATTATACTACTAGTTTAACCCCTTATTGTTATTAGTGCAACCCCCTTATTGTATTTTTGTGCCCATGTAGTCCCCATATTGTTATTATTATGCCCCATAGAAGCCCACTATTGTTATTGTCATGCCCTTACATTATTATTGTTATGTCGGCTGTGATTATATTATGATCCCTTAGACTCATATATAGAAAGGAGGTCTTGTCATTTGTATCATCCAATAATTGTTCATTTGTGTAATATAAAGTAGGTTGCCCCCTCGAAGAGGCTTATTTCTAGGGCGTTGATCTATCCTTTCTATCTTTTTGGGAGTTGGTTTCATAACAAATTCCTTGGACAACACATCCTCTCAAACACAGGGATTCAACCCAAATAAGGAGAATGGAAGCACTTGCACACCTAGTAGATGGATATTAAATGAAATGATGGTCATAACAGAGGAAAGCGCAATATTATGTTGAAGACGCACTAAAACCCTAAAAATCAAACATGTCTCATTTCTCTAACTTTTGAGAGAACAATGTATTGTTAGTGGTGATGAAACCAACCAGAATGGTTCCCTCCACCACAAACACAATCTTTGGTGCACCTAAATGGATAAAACGTAATTAAGAGGAAATGCATTCTTACAAAGTTTGCACAAAAAAAACAAATCTCTATTACGATTTTGCATTCGATTAAAATACAATTATTGAAGTGAGAGAATCAATCTACAACCCAGTGTGAAGGCGATGTGAAAGTATGTCTGTCTATCTTAAAATAAAAAGAAAATATTCTCTTAATAGAAAATCATTGTTGGCTATGATAAAAAATAAAATATAATAGAAAATCATTGTTGGCTATGATAAAAAATAAAATATGTTATGCATATTTAATTAGTTGTCCATATAACCTAATAATAATTATAATTTCATGTAAAGTAATTAGAAGTAAAAAAGAATTATATAAGATATTTAAACCTTGTACTTTTCCAAAATCTTTTAACATGTTGTATTAACTTCATATATATCTATATAGAAAAAATATATTAAAATAAATATTTTAATGTTGTATAGAATAATAATGCCAATTGAGTTATGAATCAAATATTTTAATATGTATTAATATTGTTGTTTACTTAAAAATATATTAATAACAAAAAAACTAGTTTAATGTGGGTTGATAACATTACGCACATGTTATGTAATCTCTATAACATTCAAAAATACAATTCAAACAATAAAAAATTACATATTGTTTTTTCACTCTCAAATAAGTTTACACATGAAGATATTTGATCTCTCTCATCTCATGTTACATCCATGGTTGAGATGGACCTATGGTTGTATAGTTGAACTTAGATCCAACGACTTCTAACCTTAGATATAGGAGTTGAAAAAATATCTCAACTACCTCCTACAAATCTCAAACCAATACCAAACTCAACATGGAAGCCATGGAAGCATCATTATTTCCAACTCCCTTCCTTAATGGTTACATGGAAAACATAGAAAAACACACATTACAACAATAATAATGTTCTTTGTCTTGTTAGTCTTCATCAACACTCACATCCACTCTCAAATCTCTCAAACACCACTCTTTCTTCACCTCGCTTGACCTCCATTTAAAATGTAAGTGCCTCTAACCATTGTTAACCAACTTTCCAAGATCAACAATATTAACATCTCATATAGTTAAATGCCACCCTTATTTTTCTTTCAACTATTTATTATCTAGGATGAAGGTCTCTATATTGAATGTGTTAAAATATTGATCAAACAACTTGACCTTACTAACACATGGGAATTGATGTTCCAGATACAAAAGCTTCCAATTTAAGAACCATCAACATGTTTTACACCTAAAATTAAAATGGAATAAAAGACTAACAACAAACTCAATTATCAAAAGTATCAGCTGTCACCGTGTCCTTCCTTGGAACAAGTCAAGGGTTGTTTAGCTTGTTCGATATTTATCTTCGAGTTTTACTTCTTCCTGAGGTAATTGTTAGAGAAGTCAATTATAACAATATCTCACTCACATATTTGGTTGACCATTCTCAGTATGTTGCTATACAAACTCCAAAGAAATCTCAAAAGCATGCTTGTTTCAACAATGGATTGCAACATATAGATACCAAATCGTTTGCCACATAAGGTTGATGTAAAGAACGACTCCATCTATAGTGACGTTGTGCCATCCTTGTAGCAGGCTTTCAATTGAAGTCGTAATAGGGACCACGCAGGCACATCTTAACTTCATTGTCCCTTCTTTGTAGAGTATTCTAGATTTCAAATTCCCTCGCTTCAGAACAAATAAAGCTACAAACAAAGTTACAGTTGGATCTGAATCACACATCAAGTCGAGGGGTGCGGGCATCAGTGCTGGGATGAGAAGTCATGGGTCCAGGCGTGAGGTAAAGGCCTTGATAATCAAAATAAGTATTTGGTAGATGGCTCTGAAGTGCTAAATACTTCTGTGTATATTGCAGATTCCACCATCGAGGCCCTCGAAACCATCTGGAATGAATATGCAGTGAATTCTTCTATTGCACTGGCACAATTTGTTTAACATTGGTTTCTGCCATTCAAGCTGAAGAAGGGTCACACGGATCTAACAAATAACTAATGATGGGAACCACGACCGCCTTATTATTTCCCAGAGGATTATAGGTACACAGGCCAAGAAAAACCGTTGATATAGCGCTCGTCTTCAATGGATTTAATGGAAGCCACTTGACATTCGAGACAGAGCCTTCGGTTATCCGCTCAAAATCTATGCCTTTGATAGAAATCTCCAATCTTCCAACACTTAGAGAGAGCAGTGAATTCATGACACTGCATGAGTGGATTTTGCAACTCTTCAAGATTGTTTACAGCAAAATGTATCAAACGGATAACAAATCGATGCTGGACAACAAATAATAGCTTTAAATTTATGAATCTACGCAGTCAAGAATGGACTTGGAGCATGACTATTACATTGCTAGTATATGTTTCCATCATGTAAAATTGAATCTACTACATGATTCAGAGGTCGATTCAATTACTAACGAAAATACAAGTATCCACTATAAGTTACCAATGGCTGCTACGAGAGTTATTCAAAATATCAATACGGCTCGCCTGAAATCTATACTCGTGCTTCCTTAGGAACTATTGTTGAGTCGGCCAATCTACTTTGTATACATCAAGCTCGGTCTCCTCAGCTTTGCACAGTGACACCTCCAATCATATACAAACCTGAGGATCTGTGTGGGCATGAGAGAATCATGGGATAGACTGGCGCCAAGCTCATTTCACAAACACGAAACACACTTAAAACAAATACTCTCACACAATAATGTCTGACCTAATCTTACGCTCTATGTATGTACAGAATAGGTATTTGATATTCATAATTCTTCCATCTTCTTGCGCTCTCGCCGGAAGGAATCAAGTCCATACAGGCTCTGATATAAAAAAGAAATTGAGACTATAGACATGTTTACATAGATTAAACACAAAAAAAACAAGTTTTTATTATAATTCTGCATTCTATTAAAAAAAACAAGTTTTTATTATAATTCTGCATTCCATTACAATACAATTATAAAGTTGAATTTAGATTTAACTACTTCTAATTTTAGAAATTAGAGTTAAGAAGATATCTCAACTACCTCTTATAAATCTCAAACCAATTCCTATAAATCTCAAACCAATTCCAAACTTAGCATGTTTACATAGATTAAACACAAAAAAAAACAAGTTTTTATTATAATTTTGCATTCTATTAAAAAAAACAAGTTTTTATTATAATTCTGCATTCCATTACAATACAATTATAAAGTTGAATTTAGATTTAACTACTTCTAATTTTAGAAATTAGAGTTAAGAAGATATCTCAACTACCTCTTATAAATCTCAAACCAATTCCTATAAATCTCAAACCAATTCCAAACTTAGCATAGAATTCATGGAAGCATTATTATTTGTAAGTGTGAGGAAGGTTGTTTCCGGCGAACGAATTCCACATGATTCATTGATATTCCCAAATTGTTCAGCCGCATAAATTTCTCTACATTCACCAGTGTAATGAGGGACCCAAACATATTGTTGGTAGAACCTCGATTTCTTAGTCCCTGAAAAAGAAATTCAAATGCCTTCACCATATTAGGATCCTTGCACAGAAATCCATTCACCATATCAATAAAATACCCATTGTTAATGTTTAGTTTCAAAAAAATAAAATAGTAAGCGAGATTGCAGATATGTGTTTACCTATACAGCTATAGTGCGCCATGCAAAAAATATTACAGAAGACCTTGATCATATGCATTGCTGAGGCCTACAACAATAGAGAGGCATAGAAGACCAATTATCATGGTTTTAATGTGCCTTGGATTTTCCACAAGTATATAATCAATTTATATGCAACGAATACATAACAAATAGCGTAGAATTAATTGGGAATTGTAGGCTAAGAATGGGAAACGATGGAACGAATATTGAATCTAGAACTATAAGCGCCAGTGGATATGAATATGGTGTGGGTTGCTTGGTTTTATATAGAAATTGAATGAAATAATGATTGTTATGGAAGGTGTTAGTTCTTGAAATGCTATGGCATGGAATTAAGGGTACGTTGAAAAACCAATGTCATCATTCATGGGATTCACAAAAAAACACGTCTCTGACATAGAGCAGAGTACTCCTATGAAGTCTTGCCCGTGAGAAAGTGATTTCATACGTGTATCTTTACTCCAGACATTCGAACGGAAGAACTGAAGAACATAGGGTGATTATGGTGTGCCTTTGGTTCTGAGCTCTGGTGTAGGTGATGACATCATGCTTTGGGTTTTGTATCCCTGGTGTCAGCTGCCCCAAGACGTCAGCGTCTAGGAAACCCAAAATCCTAATCTAAACTTTATAGATAGAAATAAAAAATTGTACGGGTGCAAGCTAATGTCACAACAAGAAACATGTATCATGTATGTTACTGTCAGGGACATAATAAGTTATAAGCATACTCTGTCTATCTAATGTCTCCTTTTCCGCACACCAATAGACTCAATTTTTTTTATGTGTTATTCAACTCAACCACATCGTCTAAAAATTAAAAGATGAAAGAGGGAAAAACATTAATATGGATGTTCAAAGACATTTGCCCCACCTTAGAGAAATAATGCAATGATAACTTGACTAGCAATGAATTTTCTTTTTCAATGCAATCCCTTTACACTATCACGGAAACTATCCAGCAATCAATACCAATCAATACCTGTTATGTCCATTAATCCACAAAATTGGGACCATGGATAAAGGATGTGAGGTACTAACACTTACAATTTCAATCCTAAAAAGTATTTTTTTTTTTTTTTTATCAAATACTATAATAGGTTTTATAGTTAACCCAATCACGTTCCCTAACATAAAATTTCAACATATTTATATGGCATTATCCTCTTTGCTCTAATTGAGAGGTTTTTATAATGTACTTTCCACTCAAGTGGAAACATTTGTAAATATACTTATCGCTCTGAGAGGGATCTGGGCATGGCACCAGGTAACTTTGCTTTTATATAGTTGTTATATTATTGTTAATATTTGGCTCATACATGGTTTATTGACACCTCTCGGCATCATTAATTAGGGTTATATCATCACTTGGCAACCATGGTGAGGTTATTAATATGCAAAGTTCTTTTTAAGGTTTTTGAACTATCTAGAATTTTGAAGAGTTGTGAAGCTCTTGGCGTGAGTTATCAAAAGATGGAATGGCCAGATAATCTCAACCGCTCATCCATGGTCGCCTCCATCCGATGGTAGCCATTCCTTTCCGCTGGGGTTTGCTACTCAATTGAAAGGAATAGGGTTTTCACATGCAAATTTGTGTTAGTTTGTCGTTGGAGAACTTTGTATTTGTTGTTATGTCGAACCCTGCTTCACTTACATTCTACCACAATGGTTTTACAGCTTCTTGGTTCGTAATGGACGTTGCACTTAGCATGACAGGTGTTTAGCATGCGGCCATATAACACATCCATCTTATAATGACTATAAGCCAGTAAAGTTCCTTTTTTTGATAAACCCTAGTCCCTTTAATGGTTCAAAATGCCACTTCTTTCTTCTCAAAGGTTTCCATGTTGGAGTTATATTTTTTGAAGTTTTTTTATTCCTTACTATGTGCGGTGTTAACAGGTTTTCTTCTCATCTTTACTGTGCAAGAGGGGTAAGGTATGAAAATAAAGGGTATACTACTCGACATTCTAGTCTCCGAGTTATTTTTTGGTTGACTGTCTTAGCGAGCATTTCCCAGGTGCTAATCTCATTTTTTTGTTCTTTCTTTAAAAAAAAAGTTTTGCAGGTTCGCCACTACTACAACCTTGCAGAGATAATCTTTCGACTGCTTTTTTTTTTTTACGGGTTCGGATTTATGATTTGATTTGTTTACAATTAAAGGTGTTTTTCATAGAGGAATTCCAGTAATTTTTTTCTTTTCAGAACCCTCTCGGTGCCGAAACCCCAGGTCTCGGCCTACAAGGGTATGTGTAAGCATTGTAGCAATGGACCTGGCTACATCCTCCGCTCCAACTTTGCTTACTGCGTGTAGCCATTCACTTGAAATAATATATATATATTTTTTATCCTTGGGCACAGACCCTAAGAATTTTCGGTTGAAGGATATTTGTACCTATTTATATGAACAATATTACTCTAAACGTTTTGTATTTAACTTTTCATGTTTCTTCAAGAAGTACAGAGTTACTGTTATTATTCAATGAAATAGAATGGATTTTTCATACTTTGTCTCTTCCTAGCTTATCTACTCTACACTTTCACAATTTTGGGTTACTCGAAGTTATTGAATATATGATCTTATTCTATGCAATTACAACACTGTTTCTTATGGTTGGGATGTTCTTAGAATTCCTGTACTCAAAATTTCACTGTTAGTTAATATTTTCTGTTTATTTTTTCTACAATTTTCAGAGATATCAAAATGGTTTGTCTTCATAGAGTTTAATTAGATATTTGTCTAACCGCCATGGGACTGTACTGAACCGTCGGCTTACGCATTCGTTAGTTCGGTACAAACCCTATGCGGAATGGTTCCCTTACGAGGACTTTCCTACCACTTTAAAAATAAACGCTACAGAGAAAAAAATGAAGCCATACATTTATCTTGTAGCTGCAACACCACAACCACAACGTTAGCAATTGATACATCAAATTTTCCTAAGGAAAATAAATTCAGTTTATTTATTTTTTTAAGACATGTCTGCTTCCGGAAACCTTCAATTCCATTCCTTTTCCTGACAATGTAAACTTTGTTCCTGTGCAACAATAGTATTTTATGTCCTGCATACTTAATTCATTAGATTTTATGGAAACAAATCATGATGAATATCTACAAGTTCTCTTTTTTCCTTCATTGTCTCTTAAAACGATCTAGAATATTATCATTCTTCATTGTCTCTAAAAACGATCTGGGATATTATCAATGGGTAGTTCCCATTTCATAGTCACTATTTCCCTTTGCATGCTATCTAACTAACAATGAATCAACGGAAGCATTAGTTATTTACATGCAATAGGTACTTTGACATAATTTATGCTAAGGTTGTTTGGCCACCCAACCGTAAGCCAAGCTCCTTCTCTTAGCCTCCGCCAAGCCACTATCCCACAGTCTAGTTAAAGAGTGACTATCCAGTTTTCTTTCTTGCAGGAGACAAGTTTCCAACAAAAGTAGTGTCTCGGAAAATGTTTACCAGCATCTATCTCCAACTGGTATAGAGGCGTTCACTTCCTTTCTCTCCCGTAGTGAAAAGCCCAATATAACTAGACTAACATCATCTCTCCCGTTGTTCATGTTTTTTGTTCTTTCTAGTCGTCTTTCTAGTGTATCCTCTTCGTCTTTCTAGTGTATCCTCTTGTGTATCTCTCTTGGCATCTTTGTCCAGCCATTCTGAGAGAAACCTCTCTTTTTTTTTCCTTTTTTTCCTTTTCCAGTGGATAACTGAATAACTATTTTTCTTTGGACTGAGGGTTAGTTACTCGTCGAACAATTTAAGCACATTTCTCTTTCCCGACTATTAATTTTTTTCACTAATGTTTGATTAATTTTTAAGGAAGTGTAACATCCAGTTAACAACCCACATTTAACAAATTTAATGTCAAACATTCTAATTAATTACATGATATAAAATTTCCAAAATTAATCTATCCAAAACATTAACATTTGACACACCTTAGTCATAATGTTTTTAAATCACAAACTGAGAGGCATTACATTCTAAACCATAAATTACAAATACTAATTTGTAACAATACTTTTTTATCAATTAGAAATAAATTATTCTAGTTGATAGAATTTTTTCTACATATAATATACTTATAATAACAAATAACAATCTTTTAAATTATACCAATAAAGACAAATAAGATCTTTTCAAATTATATAAATACAAATAATATTTTTGGCTTATGTGATCCATAATGAATTAAACAAAGTCACATGAGCTAATTTTTTGATAAAATTGATAAAAAAATTATTTTTTGAAAAACAAAGAACATTAGAAATGAAAACAATACCTTCTTTTCTTAATGATCTTACATTAATTTCCCATCATCCATGTATGATATGTGATCCATAATTAATTAAACAAAGTCTTTTGGTAAAAATCACATGAGAGAATTTTTTGATAAAGTTGATAAAAAAAAAATTATCTTTTGAAAAACAAAAAACATTAGAAATGGAAACAATACATTCTCTTCTTAATGATCTTATATTAATTTCCCATCATCCATGTATGATATGAGTCACGACTCTCAGATTCTTGTCCAATACCTTCTCTTCTTAATGATCTTATATTAATTTCTCATCATCCATGTATGATATGAGTCACAACTCTCAGATTTTTTCAGTATAAACTTTTAAGAACAAGGACCATACTTTCGTTTCCTAAGTGTAAAGACAAGGGCCATACTTTCGTTTCCTAAGTGTTAGTCAAAGGCTTTTTATTTCAACTTTAAATGGAAGTAAGGTGGTTGACATATTTCCCAAATATACTTTGTCTTAAACCTAAATAGACAACATAGGCATGGGATAGCACAAAGCGTTGGTATGAAAAATAATTTGAAGTGAAATAAAAATAAAAGCGTTGGTGGCGGAGGTAGGGTGGTTGACATTTTGTATAAAAAAAAATTGATGGGTGAGATTAAAACTGGGGCGAATATGCCCCAAATATGCTTCGTCTTAGAGCCAAATAGACAACATAGGCATGGGATAGCACAAAATGTTGGTATGAAAAATAATTTGAAGCGAAATAAAAATAAAAGAGTTGGTGGCATTGACAGGCGGTTGGGAATTTAGACAATGGTGTTTCAATGGATGATACTTCCATTGAATATTGTGTATCCGATGTCCAGGTGTCCGATGATCCACACACCATGTTTTGGCCTTTCACAAACACCTTTTACCCCTGGTTCAGTATTCTTCTCTGTTCATGTCTCTAGATTGGATTTCATCTTCTTTGCACCTGAATTCCAGCTCAGCCACCGGTTATATGTGCCAGTAATGTGTACCAATTCTATCTCATGCATGAATTTGAATGCATATGGCACCTAGTTTAACATAATTCTCGGCAAAGCCACCATGATTGTCTCTCCTTCCATAGAAGACGAGATTCTACATGTGGTTTCCGACAGTGTGAGGAAGAAATTGAAGATGAAGATGGTCACCAGATTTTCACACATGATTCCCAATTTCTCCTGTCCAGGATCGGGAGATGGTACCGAGGTTTTGATTAGCACCAAAAATTACAAGAGACACATCACAGTGGATAAGGCCTCGATGACCATCACTACAGACAATGGTGTTGGTTTGCCTCAGGTTTGGTCCTGGTGGCAATGCCCTGTTGGGAGGGTGTCAACTTGGCCTCGTTGCTGAGCACAAGATCACATCGGAGCTATCTCTACCACACGAGGGGAGTCATCCACGACTACATGGTATGAATGAATTTAGTAGTCTAGCGTGCTAACAAGAAGGATATGCGAAGGTAATTACGCTCCGGAAAGCAGATCCCGATCTGAATGCAAACAATTTTACATTGTCAATGCCCCGATTTTAGGTTCGTGAACATGGCCTTATTTTCAAAAAGTAAATAGGGATGGGAAAAAAATTATGAGAATTGGTATCGCATCCCCACTGACGAAATATATAGGCAATGCATTAGTAAAGCCACTTTGAATGGTCGATATCAAAGTTTCATATTTAGATTTAGGGAATGATAGGGATTCTAAACATCCACACCCTTACATTTATCCAAAGGGGACATAACAAGTTTTTTTCATAGATTTCGAGAGAAATATCTTTGATTTTGAGAAGAACATATACAGGCAACCATTTGTGAAGCAGCTATTATCAAAGGATTGTCAATATCAGTGGAAACATACAAGGACAATGCCTATAATACCCGCCTTCCACATCTACCCAAGCAATTAGTTAGTGACGGTAAACATGTGACAAAATGATTCTATGATATGATTCGACCTCCTAGGTCATGTTAAGGAAGTGGAACTTATGGAAACACGCCTTACAAACATATAGCATCAGTTTCAGGACCCTCAAGAACCAATCCAACACTTCAGACAGCTTGCCCTTGGCTCCCGCTAAAATTTTGGACAACTTAAGCCTTAGTCGCTCTCATGCTATAAGCATGACAACATCCAGAAACCTAGAGTCGATCTCACAAAATTTCCTTCTAGTGTCGAGAGACTCATTTAGTTAATGCTATGCTAGCATCCGTGGGATTTGAGCCACTTTTTTGTGCCCAAAGCCCAGATCATTACCCAGAATAACATGACACCTTCAAAACAGTAAGGTAACATAGAAATGACAGTACTAAAGAAAATACTTGTTTAAGACCTTGACTAGACCCCTACTAGCCAAGACAAACATTTTTCCAAACATATGACTAATATGTAAACTACATGTGTAAATAACAAACATGAGTATAGGGGTCTCACACTTATCTGAGATTCTCCATGAAGCATTGATGCCTCAACACATTAACTAGCATTCCATCCATTAGTCCATAAATACATTGATCATTCAATTATAAGTAAAAACATGATGAGAGCCATATATAGATGTTTTCATGAAACATATACATAACCATCATAATAGGGACAAGAATAGTAATGAAATGACACCCATATACACCACATATAATCCAATATAATGCTCATAGAAATAAAAGAATAAATAACCTTTCATTAATGATGCAAAATCCAAACCCGGGATGGGACTTCCACATTCCACTTGATTGTAGAATGGTTGAGCCAAATTTCTCTTCATCCATTCACACTTGTGCCATATTCCAAGCATGAATGTGGGATCTCATAGAACACATCAATCAAAACTCATCCAGGGCTTACAGAAGCCATTCAACTCAGCCCATCAAAGAGTGATTCCCCCTGACCATTGGAAATCACAAAACCATCATCAGATTGGTCTCCATCCAAGACTTCCAAGGCTTCCAGAGTGTTTGTTCCAACTAAGGCTTCGAGGACTAGTAACTCAACCCACAACTGTCATTGGGCTTCCAGAACATTTGTCCAACCAAGGCTTCCAGGACTAGTAAATCAACCCACCAAGGGTTTCCAGATCATTTTTCCAACCAAGGCTTTGAGGACTAGTAACTCAACCCAAGATGTTACAGGGTTTCCACAGCGTTTTTCCAACCAAGGCTTCCAAGAATTAATAACTCAACCCAAGCTAAGGAAACATGAGAGCTGGCCAAAAACACAATAAGGAAATAAACCCACAAAATTCATGGTTATCCAAGAAATATCAAGGCTAGGAAATCCACTATCAATCCCAGAAATTCTTCATGCCAATCACAGAGCATTACCAGGAATCCACATGCATATGCCATGCATGTTAAAAATAGTGAAGGAAGCATACATGCAACTCGGTAGCTGCAAGAAGATCTGATGTATCTGCTAATCTCAATGCCCTCTTGCACTTTCCTTCTCTTCCTTTGCCTTCTTGCTCCAATAATCCAAGTATACCACACCCACCAAGAGTGCTCCAAGAAAAATCTAAGTCTCCAAGAGTATGAGAGAGAGAAAGAATAATGAGAGAGCTCTAAAATTAAATGGATCAAGTCTAAGGCAAGAGATTCCACTGACTAAGAGCTTTCCAACTGAACCTCAGAAGCCTTTTTATTAATGAAGCCTCTATTTTCTTTCATTTTTTTCCTCACAGGAAACCTGTGACCTTTCACCTCTTTTTTCTCCTAATTTCCATTATTTTCATAAACAAAGGTGGCACAAATGTGATTTTTCCTTTCCAAAGCCTTAGCCATTACCTTTGCCAATTTGCTAAGCCATAATAAATTAAATCAACAGCCATTAGGTTGTTTCCCCACCATTCTGTTTGGAATACGTGTCCCATCACCGTGGCCATATATATATTTTTACATCAATTTTTAACCAGGGCTATTACAGAACCCTCCCCCTTGAGGGAACACCTTCCTTAATGTTCAATGACACCTATAACCAAAAAGATTAATGAAAACAAAAAATACTTCCCATGGAGATTTATAACACAGCTCCATACTAAAACATGACAGTCATGCCATTTACTAGAGCTTTATAACATAGATCATTATGGTATTTACAATAACCACATATACACATACACATTTTCTTCAACTACCAAATAAACATAATGTCTGTAGATATTTATAAATCCAGTTTGATACTACATTTACAATAATACACACATATACACATATGTGCATTTGATCAACCAGCAAATAAAAGGATATGATGCTTGCATCCGCAACAAGGGAATCCATAGGCTCACACCTTCACCCTCAAAGTAATACCAGGATTCACCTCATTCCCATGCAGTCCAAAATCCATTGCAAAGTCAAATATGCATCCGATGTCTAGCGCAACAATCCAATGCCACTTATCCTCTCAGTGAACAGTTATCGGCTCATTGTTCTAGGGCACACTCCCAATGTGCATATGATTCCATATGGCAATGCTAGTGACCAAAATAAACATATTTGTGACCTTCCCTTCTCTCCTACATAGTCCCTCAAAAAATCTGTTGACCCCTTCCGTGTAGTCACTCACCTCCCAAGCTCTCTTGGCACCCCCATCCTTGGCAATCCATCCCTTGGCAAGGCTTCCTCACATCGGAATATACAAAAATCAAGGCATATCCCTACCTTAAATCCATCATATTGGTCATAGAATTCTCACATAAATGAATGGAGACTATTGGGTACCAGTGTCTCACAATGACCCTACTCCTGAAGTGCATTACCAACGTATTGTTGCATTTTCCAATTTCATTCACTGCTGTTGCTAATTCTTGCAGTCAATTTCAACCACCCAAACTAACATGTTCATGAATTTTTTTAACAAGAACATAATTTCCATTAGATTCAAAATAAATTGAAATAACTTTACATCATACCTCATTGGTAGCTCATCTACAAGGTACATTTTTTATTTTGTCCGCTTCCTGTTACAACAATTCAAACTAATATCTTTGACCAAATCATCATGTATAACATACCACATCAGGTTAGCTCTAAACACAACCATCATAGATCAAAGCATAAATCACACATAACCATCATAAACCAAAATCATAGATCATAATATAATAATCAAAGACCAGAATCATAAATCACATGCATAATAAAACTAAAATAAAATATTGATACTTATCCTTTAATCAATCATTCGATTCCACATTTGTCCTTATTTCGTACGTACTTTGGATTCATTTTTGCACCTGACAAACACCTAATGCTTTCTCCTAAACTGTGTGCACACACTCATAGTGTACATCCCACATATACAACCACACACGACATATAAAAGTATGCTTTTAGCATATTTAACCATTTATCTACGGCGTTTGCATCTATCTGACCCTCAAATATGGGGATGTCAAAGTTAACTTGTACCTTAAAAGGTGTGGTGCTTCCAAAGTAGTTGTTGGAAGGAAATGTGGCACCCTTGGGTAGCCACTAAAGGATCTGGAAAAGTTGTCCATCATCACGTTCCTCTGTTTCTCGAGGGCTTCTTCGAGAAATATTTTGAAAGGATCTCCTGCACCCTCTTTGTTCATCTCTACCACTATGGGAGTTCATCGAGATTTGCGAGGCTGGTCTTGTAAAGGTTCGACCAGTTTGAGCCCTAACTCCTTATATCCCAATCTTGTTGGGGACATGCAAAGAAAAACAAAGAAAGAGCAGACTCTTATGATACCACTGATCTGAACTTAAACATGAACACAACTAATTATAGATATAACCATAAATACATAGATGTAGTAGAAATAACACTTCATTTCATTGATATCAAATACTAAAATATGCTTACAAATAGAATGGAAATAATACTAGCTTGGGGATGGTAGCTTATCTTTGAGAAGAGATGTGGTAGATACATGCCTTTGAATTGTATTACAATGAGGCTCAAAGACCTATTTATTATTTAGAAATAATGGAAAACCATAAACATCCAAAAAGCTAAACCTAGGAGATGAAGTGCCAAAACTATGGGCCCTGTTTGGGTAAGTTGGTACATCAACTTCCCAAGGTTGTAACCTTGGCATACAATCTTCGTTTGACGTGCAAAATACCTCATTAGAAATATATACGTGAGGACTACAAATTCTAAGTGGAAAATTAAATCATACACCCATTTTGGCCCCGACTTTCCCAAAATACGTCGTTTAGGGCCTCAAAATGGCTCTGGAAGTTCAAGACCCGAAAAACTACCAAAAATAGTAAATTGTGCTACAATAAAGGAAATTGAAAAAATGAAAGAGACAGTTCTGGGGATCCACGCGGAATAGGTAGGTGCCCACCAACATCCACCTAGATCAACCCTCTCCCCTTAGGAAGTAATGGTCCCCATTGCATTAAGTACCTCTATGAGATGGGGAAACTTCTACTAAACTTGGTCCCTTGTCAGCCACTTGCTTTGGTGGAGGAGTTGGCCAAATTTGACAACCTGATATAGTTGGATCTTCTACTGGTCAATGTTCTTGACCTGTGTGTCCATAATCTGGTTAGTTGTGGCTTGTTCCATGTAGTGTGGGTTTAACACTATTGGTGTGAGTTGTTCTTCAATGTATTATGTGTCTAGTAATGGTGGGAAGTATGGTATAATGCGGTCCACATTGAACACTAGCTGTAGTCCAAGGAATGGGGGAATGTTGAGCACAAAAGCATTGTCTCCCATAGCCTTGGTAATGGTATGAGGACCATATTGTAGTGGTATGAGCTTCTTATGGGCTTTGATAAGGCATTCTTTCTACAAATGAAACCAAACTTAATTAGTTGGAGAAATTCAAATTTGAAGTCTTTGTGAAGTCATGCAAGGCTTATCCCTTAGATTAAGAAGATAAGGTTGAGTTATATTTGATTTGTAATTAGTTAACTCAATTTACTGAGTTAAGTCCAGTTAAATTAGTTCCAAACTATTTGAGGAACTAATAGAGAGTTAACAATCAATTGATGCATGGATGCACTCAACTAGTGTACTCCAGTTAACTGGAGATTCCCTCATCAGAAGCTCATGCGTGTATATTATGAGAAAGACCCAGTTGAGATTAAAGACAAGGATAGTGTACTATCAGTTGCATGTGCTTTTCTATAAAGAAAACTCATGCATGCAAAAGGAATAATTCCTTAAGGATTGCGCAGTTCTGACAGTGTGTGAGAGCAGTGTTCCACTTGGTGAGGTGAGAATCATTCACTAAGAACAATGTAAGGAAATAGGAGCTTGGAGGGCAGAGAGGAAGGCTTGTGAGAAGTCAGATTGCCTGTGACCATCTCTGAGGATTGTACTAAGAGCTAGCTAGCTATGAGAGCTAAGGCTTTGTATAATTCCTATGTATTTCCCCTTGTATGATAATACATATAGTGGGGTTTTTAGCTGAGGCTTTCCCCGAAGTATTTTCATGTGTATTGTGCATTGATTCTTCTTCTTCTGGTTATATTGTTCAACTCGATCCGATACCATGTAGAAAATATGTTATGTAGGTTAACCTAATAATGCAATATAAATCAAAGATCGAGCAAGATTTGTAGAGAATTTGTTGAATTTCTACACTACGATAATAAAAACAAATCCTTTCCTTGCTTATTCAATTTCTTCTTATAAAGAATTCTAGCTAATAATTTTAAGATTTATCTTTCATTATCCTCAGCTCAATGAATCCTTATATTGACTTGTTTTTCATTTGTGTTCCACTTCTATCAATTCATCTTGGTGTGTACATGGTTTTAAGTCTCGAAACTATTGTCTTGGTCTCAATATCTAAGTATTATGTTGATTTCTTCAATTATGGTGCATTTACAGGTTTTAGCAAAGGGTTTATCTCTAGTTCTAATTTTACTTAGTTGTTAAATATGACATTACTGTCAAATATGTCACTAAACATGTCTACTCCATATAGATGCAGTTAACTCTACTGCTAAACTTGGTGAAATACCAAATATAGTAGGTTCCACCAAATTCTCCATTGACTTCTTAAGCACTTGTCTAGTGGCCCCTTTGCCCATACTACCAAGGGCTATGACCTTAGCCTAGGTCCTTGAGCACTTACGTCATGCTAATGTCACTTGTTCCACATGGCCTCCCAAAAGTGGTCCACGTGTCACATCGAATGGCTCACTTGGCCACACAAAAACCCTAAAAAATGATTCCAATGTATCTTGTATACGAAGCATGCCAAGTCTTCTATTGATGACATCATGTGTTGTGTGAGAATTCCACCTAGGCTACCACCTTTGTTGTCACATATGTTTTTTTTTCAATTGTACACGTGTCACTCATTGATCCTATGTCATGTTGTTCAATACATGTGTCATAGAGGTCATCAATACAGGCAAGCCACCTATTCATTGTCTAGCTCGCACATATTCGGTTGGGTGACAGATATGGGATGCAAATATTTTGTTCATTGATCGATTGGATAGCCATGATCAAAATGAAGACCTCCCATCATTACTCAAAAGTTAATGGGGGGATCTGTCATATGTTGTTAGCATACGATAAACCTATTTCACCTTCACCACTGTGCATCAAGATTTGCCGCAAGTTTATTGCTCATGGATCAAATAGACAACCATGATTAAAACGTGGAGCCCCCCTATGCATCCAATGTTTAATAGAGGGCTCTGTTGTTTTTCTTGTAGTGGAACCAATATGCTCATAACCCTACTTCTTTGACTGCCAAGTTTGGGGAAACTCTGAACTACCACTACATTTGGAAACCACCAAAAATAACAAAATATTTGGCTTGAACTTTGACCTCTTAGCTTGAAAACTTTAAGCGGCCCTATATTTTGATCCCGGAGGTATTTTTCATACTTTCATATGTCGTTGGAAAGGTAATTCTTAGCACTATCCAGCTATGCCACTTGCATGAGAATTTATGCAAATATTTTGTACTAAACATGTCTCTAATGATTAGGAACCATAGCCACCTTTATCAAAACTTTTACATGCTTGACAATCCACTTGTGACATCACTTTTTAACAATCTCCATGAGCCTACCTTTTACATAAATGAAATAATATTTCTAACAATATGAATGAGATTTTTCATCTAATGACACACCTTTAACATCAATAACAATGCTTTTAAACATCTAACATAATATTTTTATCTAATGAAAATAAAGTGGTCTCCAAAATTTTATATTAACTGTATCTTTCAATTTACCAAGTGATTGAACCTATTGATGCATGATAAAAAATTATAATATCTTTCCTCAGTGGAAGAGATCTCTAGATTTCTACAACTCCTTTAATAGTAATAAAACATAATCAATATGTATATTAGTTTTTACTCCACACAGTGATGCAATTTTTCCTCAATTTTATATTTATTTGAATACAAAAGTATTTAATTTGAATATAAACAAATATTTAATGTAATTGAAATTTTAATGTGACCCTTATTCATTTGAAATATAAAAATTATTTAGTACTTACATGTACATAAAATGGAATTATTTTAATTATATGAATTGCTCAATATTATTTCTACATATTCTCACAATCCTTATGTTTAATTGAGCATTATATCTAAATGAAAAATATCTATTGTCTATATTCAATTTTTAAAGTGTTTAATAAAGTTCGCTATATATATTTTTTGATCTTT
>APFE030499033.1:100043-112557 GCA_000404065.3 Pinus taeda | reverse complement strand
ATGGAGGATAATGAGGGTTGGAGCCTTTAGTGAGGAAGTCGAAGCTTCCTGCCAGTAGTGGCTGGTGATTTGATCAAGGGGTTGGAGCTCCCTTCCAGTAGCAGCTCGAGAACGAGTGAAAGTTGTAGCCTTCTGTAGGTCGGAGCCTACGTACTAGTAAATATATCGACTAGTACAAGAACTAAGGGGTTGTAGCTCCCTTCTAGAAGAAGCTATAGAATGAGAGAAGGTTGTAGCCTTCTGCAGGTGGGTGCCTATGTACTGGTATGAGTCTGCACCAATACAAGATTGTAAATAGATTTTATTATTATTAAAAGAAGACAGAGACGACAACAACAGGTGGATTTCACCTACATTGGGTTTCTACCTTAGATCTTGGTGTTCATGTGTGTTTCTTATGTGTGATGGTTTATTCTATTATTATTTCACATGGTTACTGTTTAATGGTTAATAAAGTACTAATGCACTAATTAAAGATCAACATATGATGAATTAACTGAATCATAAGTTCACTGGATATACACTGGTTGCCTTAAGAACAGTTGTGTGCACACACAAGTTCCCTTCTCTAAAGTAGCATATATAAATCTTATCATGGAAATGAAAAAGTTATTGATTTGTAAATACTGATTCACCCCCCCCCCCCCCCCCCTTCAGTATTATTTCCAATAATTGGAATTAGAGAAATTCCTTTGGCAGAAACTTGATCTCTTGAAGGAGATCCGTAGTAACAATGGGAAAGAAGCTAAAGAAGAAACCACCTCAAAAGATGAAGACATCTCAAAGGAACTACGACAGTGGGAGAAACAGATTTTCCTTTATGTGGAAGCAACTCTTCAGATTCAGAATCACCTCAGAATGAAGATGAACAAGAAAATGAACTATCAGGTACGAATTTGTTGTCCTCTGGTGATACATTTCTCTTTTCATTTGAAGATAATGAAAGTGACAATGAAACAATCAAATTTTCTCTTATGGGTGAAAGAGAAAGAAATCAAATAGAGGTAGAATTTAAAAGGCTCATAGACACAATTAGAGATCAAAAATATCCTTTTGATAAAAGGGAATGTGCCTACAAAGAAGAAGTTATCAGGTTAAAAGCTCAGTTGAAGGAAGGAAACAGAATAAAGAAGCAATACAAAAAAAAGGAAGATCAAAGTCAAAGGCTGCAGGATGAAGTGACATCATTGAGAAATGAAGTGAATGAAAATAACACAACAACCAAGGAACTTATAGAAAGAACCAGCTATGGTGAAGGTCTTAAAGCTGTGGTCATTTCTCTAAAATAAGATCTCAAAAATTCAAATAAGCGTAATGAAGAACTACCCCAAGCATTTAAAGAACAAGAAAATGAAATTATCGAATTAAGGCAACAAGTTGAAGAAGGAAGAAAAGTTGAAGAAATCATGAAGAAGCAGTATCTTGAAAAGGAAGAGCAATATTAGGTTGAGGTAAATATCGTAAAAGGTAAATTAGAAGAGATAGTACTAAGATTTTGGATGATTTTCTTAGTAATCAAAGGTCTCTTGCCATCAAATCTGGTCTTGGTTTTCATGAAACTGTTAAAGGTGAATCTAGCTCACAAACTGAAGCAAGGAACTCTAGTGCAAAATATGAAATGCTCAACAAGAAGATAAAAGCTTAACCCCATCAACAACCAAGGAAAGAAAGACTTCAAAGAAAATCATTTACTTCTAACTATGGAAGTGATAATCGATTCTTTCCTTTAATGAACAATGTTGAATGTTTTATATGTCATAATTTTGGACATGTTGCAGCCAGATGTAGAAGTAGAATGATTCAAGATAATAACCGTCACACAGAAAGATCATCAGCTTCCAAGTACTTTAAGGGATATTGTTTTTCCTGCAATATGTTTGGTCACAAAGCCATTAACTGCTATAGCAAGAATATGAAACATATAAGATGTTATGCTTGTAACAATCTTGGGAATATAGCAAAAGAATGCAAGAGAAAATTTGGCCAACATACCAAAAGGAACAAACATCATCACACTCCAAGGTATGGAAGAAGAAGGAAGTACAACCAGAAATTTGTGGCATAGCTTAGTATACAGACAGAATAGACTCAAGAAAAACTGAGAGTATGGAATTTCAGTGTTCTAATTCTCATACACATTTATCATGATGACAAGTCACGTATATACACGAGTTCAAAGTTGCACAGTCGCGTATATGTTGGTTTGATGGGGAAGAAGTGGGACAGACTCAGAAAATTGATCTGATATGGTTCAAACAATTATCAATTATCCTTTTTTTCTTGATGATAGATGACTACAGTCTGTGGATGTTATTTAGAAGTTCTTTTGATCCTCATAAGTTGTTTATAGCTTGATGTATATATGATTGATCATGATGCCTTGATATTTCTTACTGATATATGTAATGTTCGGATCTGATAGTGAACAGGTAGCATAGGTTGAGGGGGAGAATATGCTATGCTTCTAATATTGCATTATTGGCATTAGGGTACCTAATGATTCTTATCAATGGTGATGATTATTATGTGGCTAAAGTGTTTAAATGATACATCATGCTATGTTTCGGTTATAAGTTGCCTATGATGATGATACTTGCATTGCTTGGGGTTACATAGTTGTTATTCAAATTAGATTTATGGGTGATTATGGATGACCTTTGATGATGCATATAGCACATATGGTGATTTTTATAAGGACAAGGAGAAGTACAAAGCTTGAGTACAAAACTTCATTATTTGATGATGAGCCACTCAGTTCTTTTACGATGTTGTCTTCACGATTTCAAAGATACATAAAGTTAATATGGTGTAGTTATGATACATGATTCCTATAGTTCTTAGCTCTCACATGGTTAAGGATTGTTGTTGTTGATGGTATCAATAAATCTTGACAAATGATTATGAGCTCATGGTTTTCTAGATACATATTGCTATCTCTTTGATGGATACACATTATGCTGGATACATGGATGATTACTTAAGTTGCATATTGATAAATATTGTTGGTTGGCCAAGAGAATGGTGTTGTTACAGGTTCCGTGAAGACATATCTATTTAGAAACATGGTTTACTTAGTCACATAATGATGATGACTTCTTAATTTATGATGATATGTTTGATACTCACATATGTTGATTATCATGGTTGATGCTTATCAGATATTGGATGTTTCCTGGTGATGATACATGGATGAAATATTGGGGGTTCTTGTGGAAAGATTATGTAATCTTGATGATAAAGCTATGATCATAGATGATGACTATGGTGTTTTCACATACATATAATATGATTTTTTGTTATTGCTTAGAGATATGACATATGCTTAGTTGATTCATGCAAGGTTATGATAAGGCTCTTTCTACTAAGGAAATAGAGCAAGTTGATCTTGATGAGATCAAGAGGATGAGTTGATATCTATATGTGGCATACTTTGTCACAGGTTGATGATATTTACAATGTCATATCTTGGGAACTGATGATGGACATATATAGGTTGTTGGTCTGGATATTGCTGACAGATGCTTATGGTGCACATCATACATGGTGTATGATAGTTGTTGATGGCTATCATGGTCTTGTTTAGATCTTTGGTCTCTATTACAAATGTCATGTATATCATTCGATGTAAATGTCATATAAAGACCCATGATGTAATATGTCTCTTACTATCATATTATTTTAATGAGTCCTTCTTGGTCATATGATGTAATTTATACCCCCACTATGCATGGGTGCGATGATGTAATAATTTCTATATCTTAGTCATGTATAAACAATTGGTATATCCCCACTTGGTTGGGTGGATGAGTCAAATTTTGTATATCCCCACTTGGTTGGGTGGATGAATCAAATTTGGTATATCCCTACTTGGTTGGGAGATTGATGTATGTATGAGTCATTGGTGATAGGAAGGTCATACTCACATAGTTGAGTTATAGAGTCATGTTATTCTTTTGGAAAATATTTCTACAGGCTCTGCATGTGCTGAGGGGGAGCATGGATGGTATAATGCATCTCAAGATGTACAAAGGGGGAGTTTAATCAAAGAATTCAGCATATGCCTAGGGGGAGCATGATAAATGTTCATATTCAGTTGTTCAGATATGAAAGTATTCATTTTGGTCAGCCCCTTACCCTTGATATCAAATAGGGAGATTATATTGATCCACCTATTTCCCTTGATGTCAAAGGGGGAGAGCATTTTGGTGTTTCTTTTTATCTCTAACAGTTTCTACAACTTGCAGTAATCAACACTTGCAGTAATCAACACCAGCATGGTTGCCATCAATTCCAAAGGGGGAGATTGTTGGAATTATGATGCATGTATTGTACTTGATGGCAACCCACTTGTAGCAGAACAACTCACTTTTATATGGTAACTAGATGAATCTACAAGAGAGATATCAAATGCGACAGAATGCATGGCAGTTGTGTTTATAGATGTGACAAAATGCAAGGAAGTTCAAAGGAATCATTTCAGAAGTAATATGGAAAATTACAGTGTAACAGGTCTATTCAGAGGTAACAGGGCATTAGTACAGAAGAACAGGAAGATGGAACTAAGGTCTACTGATCAAAATAAAGAAGATAAAGGAAAAGTTTGATGTAAAGCAGTTTAAGAAGTATACACAGTTGCACTTAGTCAAAACAACGTATACACGCTAATCCGTGAAAAAAAGAGTGTATATGTATACACGCACTCCCACAGGAAGAAAAACGTGTACATGTTGGAAAACCAAGGTTTTGGTCTGAGGTATTTGGTCCTATGTATTTTGGTCCAAGGTATTTGGACCAAGGTATTTACCCTAGGTATTTGGTCCAAGGTAATGGTCCTAAGTGGTTTTGGTTCGAGGTATTAACAAAGGATCTAAGTATATAAGGAGGAGAAGATAAAATGGCTAAGGGCACAAGAAATGAATATCTTATGAAGTGTTAGATCAAAAGAAAATATGCATGTTATGGTTTTCTTATGCTTTTATTGATCTAGACTAAATATGTACCTAAGTGTTTGATGATGGATGAGATCTAATGATGGATCAAGATCATAATGACTTATCATTATGTGATCTGATATTAGATGGGCTAGATCTGACTGCTAACACATGTTTTATAATTTATATGTGATGATCTAGGTATGTCTAAATTCAGGAATTGCAGCGAAGTTATAAGTAAGTATTTGCATATCTATACACTGGTTCACTTTGGTGAAGGTACATATACACGTTGGTTCAACTCTTCCAAGTAGCGTATGCAAAAGAAAATCTTGATGTTGAAGGATGACTGATCTATCAAATTAGTGTTGTTATTTTACGATTGTCTATCAATGGAGTCTTCTTAGATCTGAAAGAAAAACGGAATGCATAAAGAGTTTGTGTCTCATTGATTAATTGATTGAGAAAGAAGAGTGATCCTTGTTGGTATCTATTTAGAACTCTGTAATATGACAATAGATCTTTAGAATGTCACTGATTGGTACAGTTTGTGGTTCATAGGTTTTATGATTTAGTATATTTAGAGGTATATGCAGGTTGGGAAAAAGGAAGTAGCGTATACACGAAGGTTTTCTTCATTAAAGGAGTGTATACATTCTAACGCATGCCTTTTGAGGTTACAGTTAGTTTTGGTTGTTGATACAATGTTTTGGGTTCAAATCTGTGTACTAGTTACAATGATCTATTTGTTCCAATTGATTGGTTGAAGTTGATTAATTTTGAATAATGGTTGACTTCGTTGCGTCAGAGGTTCAGTGATTGTTTGATTTTGCTATGTCAGAGGTTCAGAGCTTTCAGTGATTGATTGTTTCAGTTATATCAGAGATTGATGATTGAGTTTTAGTTATATGAGAGATTGATTTGGTTTTAGTGATTGGCTGATGTAGATGTATTTGATGGTTGTATTAAAGTGATGATTGATTTTGAGCTTCAATGTTACTAATGGGCCCAGTATGAAAATTTGATGAAACAAGGCCTTCATTTGTATTATTATGTATCAAGAGCATCCAATGTGAAAATTTATGAAACGTGGTCCCTGGAGGATACTAAGGGTTGGAGCCTTCAGTGAGGAAGTTGAAGCTTCCTTCGAGTAGTGGCTGGTGATTTGATCATGGGGTTGGATCTCCCTTCTAGTAGTAGCTCGAGAACAAGTGAAGGTTGTAACCTTCTTTAGGTTGGAGCCTACTTACTAGTAAATATATCGGCTAGTACAAGAACTAGGGGGTTGTATCTCCCTTCCAGAAGAAGCTGGAGAATGAGAGAAGGTTGTAGCCTTATGTAGGTGGATGCTTACGTACTGGTATGAGTCTACACTAGTACAAGGTTGTAAACATATTTTCTTCTTATTAAAAGAAGACAGAGACGACAACAACAGGTGGTTTTCACCCGCATTGGTTTTCCACCTTAAATCTTGGTGTTCATGTGTGTTTCTTATGTGTTATGGTTTATTCTATTATTATTACACATAGTTACTGCTTAATGTTTAATAAAGTACTAACGCACTAATTAAAGATCAACATATGATGAATTAACTGAATCATAAGTTCACTGGATATACGTTGGTTGCCTTAAGAACAGTTGTGTGCACACGCGAGTTCCCTTCTATGAAGTAGCATATATAAATTTGATTATGGAAATGAAAAGGTTATCGATTTATAAACATTGATTCACCCCCCTCTCAGTATTATTTCCAACACATTTTATATTGTTTAGATTCAATTTAAAAATAAAATAGGGCAATCTTATGTATTCTTAAGCTTTAAAAATTTTAACATCCTTTTCAACTTGTGTATTGGTATTTTTGAATTGTTTATTAGTAATAGTGTGTGGAATTTTAACTTAAGCTTTATGAATATTTAAATGAAATTTTTGTATATAGGGATGGGTTTTATTTATTAAATTTTGCACTTATTTAATTTATTTATATATATATAATAATATAATATATATATATATATTATATATATATATATATATATATATATATGAATGCATTATTTATAAAAAAAAAAAAAATTGTTAACTGAAATTTAAATGGCAATGCAATGAGAAATGTTTTTGCCTCTGGATTATAAAACATTTTTATGATCATCTACATTATTTATTCACATGATTATAAAGAAAAAATTGTATTGGTGTAAACATGGTATATAAAAAAGGATGGTCATTGTTTTTAGTAAAGATGTTATAAATAATAAAAAAATCATTGTTTTCAAACGTGTTGTAAATAAAAGGAATTAATATCTTTAGAAATTTCATATAGATTGAATTTCACTTTAAACTTTTTACTAAATTGAATTGATTATTATTTTCATGTTTATATTAAGTATTTCATTTTTTTTGGTTGAAATGTATAGGGATAAATCATTTTGAAATAATTTTGGTAGTTGACCTTTACCACTCCAACCAAATACAACCAAGTAAGAATAACTTGCCTTTTCTTTAATTTAAATACTTAAGACATTAAATAATATTAAAATTGATAATAAATTGAATAGTAATAAACATATAATATAACTATATTATTAATTTGAATATAAGTAATAATTATAAACATTAATAAATACACAACAAGTCCCCTATAACAAATTTTATCAGCATAAGTTTCTTAAGCATAATAATTATTTTATTATTAATTCAATATATTAATTAAATATAAATAAAGTACATAAAATTATTAAAAAAAAATAAATAAATAAACGGGTTAATAAATAATTTTTGTAAAAGATAATTTAATATAAGCTTCTATAGAAACAAAATCATATCCAAATCTATTCAAACGAATTAGTAATATTCATCATATATTTGTTTAATAATAAAAAAAATTACATGAAAGGAGTTTTCTTTTTCTCCATAAAGCTATAACGAATCACTTATATAAGACTTTACCTATTTTCAAAAAATCATAGTAAACCAAAGAAAAAACCATATTAAGCCATAGCAATCCATAGATTAACATTTGACAACAATGTTGACATTGAAAGTCCAAACATTTCTAGAACAAGAATGAAATTTCAAAAACAATAAGTCATTCCATTTTATTGAATTTTTGTTTCAAAAATAGACATTTAACTTTGTAAAATGGCTCATAGGCCTTTAAAGTCATTCTCTTGTAATTTTATGCCTGGTTCCCTATTACAAACATCTACACATTGTTAAATGGTTGACTTCATCATCAATAATGTCTACAAAGTCTCATAAATAAGGATATTATTTTTTATGAAAGTAATACATTCTTCTATATTAGTGATTTCATATATAAAAACCTTGGCAAATCTCCATTGTCCATAACTGCATGACAATAAAATCATAAACAAAGAAAATTATTTAGTATTCTTCAAGAAAAATATGAATATTTGAAATCATTGTAACCGTTAAGTACCAAATATACAATCATTAATTTGAAATAATTAGGTACTATATTATGTAATATTCCAAGTAAAGTTGAACTAGAAACACATAAAATAGGAGGAATTCTTGTAGAGCTACTCATTATAGAAAAACTTAACAAAAGGAGCAACATTGTCTCCCAATAAACATTATGTAAATGGGGCTAGAGGAAGTTACCATTCATCCATTGTCCTAACTGTATAACAATAAAAATATAAACAAAGAAAAAGATTTAGTATTGTTCAATAAAAATATGAATAACTAAAATCACTGTAATAATTAAGTACCAAATATACAATCATAAATTTGAAATCATTAGGCACTATAGTACATATTTTTCCCAACAAATTTGAACTAGAAACATATGAATAGGAGGAATTCTTGTAGAGATACTCATTATATAAAAACAATAACAGAAGGAGCAACATTTTCTCCCAACTAATATTATGTAAATGTGGTTAGAGGAAGCTAACATTTGGCCATAATTATTCTATCCTTACCCTGAAATTATTAACTTTGATATTAAATTTACCTTTCATCAAACTTCATATGTGAAAATATGGAATCAATGGGCTTGTTGCCATGTCTGTACCAATTTCTTGGATTGCTACATTGTTTGGTTGAGATTATAGCATAAAGCATTAAATAAAAATAAAATTATTGTTGATTGCATGATATCATGCACTAATTATTTAATTAGACAAGCTTTCATTGAATTATATAAATAGACAACGATAATTTATAAATGCGTACCTATGTCACCCTCGACAATATCAACAAAAAATAATTGAAGTTCACAACATCAAACATGAATCATGATGTTCATTATGAGATGTAGATCCCTCAATATTCCTATTCCCCTTCGAAGAAAGTAATTTCATTTGCTTGTCCATGTTTTTCCTTGACTTTTAGCAAACTCGTCCAACCTTTTCCAATTGTGGTTTTTCCTTACTTGAATTTCTTTGATGGCCATGTCATATCTTTTTAATTTGTGGGCCCAAAAAACCATGTTTTCTCTTATTCATGATTCTAGATGGATACATGGCTATTGAAAATTTGTTATTTATCTCTTCACTTAATGTGCACATTAGTTTCTTCTAAGGGTGAATGCATGAAGATGATTTGCACTTTTGGGCCAAATGTGGTGATGAAATTTCAAAATTTTACTCTTTTATCAAATTAAAGCCCTCAAAATTCATATAAGCAGTGTGAATTTTGGTTTTTAGTAAAAATATATTTTTTTGGAGAAGCATGTTGGTGTCCTAATGATATTTATAAAAAAAATAGTGTTGTATAATCTGTCAAGTTTCCATTAAATGAAATTATTGTCCTTGCAAAATTTTACACATGTTAACAGGTATGGGTGCATTCACATAGCATAACTTAGTCTAAAATGTGCAATTTCAATTTTTTTTTATATATGAGCATGATATGCATGAAGAGAACTAGTGTATGCATATTAAAACTTTATTTTTCTATCCAAAATTATATTTTTTTATTATTTTCTGAAGTTGAGGAATTAATATTTAATCGCATTTTTCACACACCTTGTGTTCACATAAGATTTTTTTCTATTATTTAAAAAAATTCAACAACCAAGAGTACCCTTTTTAAGAGGACTCATAAATGAATAGGTTGGTAATTTTTGAAATTTTTTCGTTTTGTATATTTTATGTTATTGACTTTTTATTCAGAGCCTTTGAAACTATCCAAAAAAAAATCAAGCATTATGTTTAAAAGAAATTAGATGAAAAATATCATATGAACTTGAAAATGTAAAACTCATATGTCATTGGATAGAGGATTTCTTCATGAATCCAATATGATAAACTCTACTACTTAAGGACAAATCTTACCTTAAGTCCGCTAGGATACAAAATGGTGTTGCAGAGAAATCCACAGAAAAGGTATTAAATCTATTTTTTAAGGACCTCGGAAGCTTGATTGGGTGCTTAAGCGCTCGATCGAGCACTAGAAATATATAATTAAAATAGCTCAATCGAGGGTTTAAGAAACCCTTGATCGAGTCATTTACATGGTTAATCAACAACTAGATCAAGTCTATAGCTTGATTGCACTTGTGGCTCGATCGATATTGTGGCTTGATCGAGCCCCTACAAACATAACTCCCAACCTAACAACCACCAACTATATTGATGGAAATTATGAGGGATCTATGGACTTAGAAGCTTGATTGAGCTCTTGTTGTCACCCCAATAAGAAAGAAACATTACAAATTAGAATTATGCATGCATAAAAAATAACAACAAACATTAGTTCATAGAAAAATAATAGAACGTGGAAATTACACAATAATTCACAACAAACATGGGAAATTAGAAATTGTGATATCGAAAAGGAGAGAGAGTGCAAATCATAGAGGAAGTGTGAAAAATAACTAAATAAAGTGTTAAAATTTCTTAGGGATATATTGTTCTTTCCTTTAGATAATTGTATTTCATTATTTACACATTGAATTCACCCCACAACATCAAAAAATTATTTAGCAACATATGCAATTATATAGAAAGAACAATATCATAATCATTGTAGTTGAACATAAAGGGACAATAGAAGAAAATCATTCACACATAGAGACACCAAGATTGGTCAGTGATGAGGAAAAAAACATCACAAGGGGGTAAACCCTTTCAAATTCTTCTTATTAGATTTTCATTTAATGTTTCAGCAAAGAGAGAGTATAATGATCCAAATCTTCAAACACAAAACCATCTAGAAAAATCAACTAAAAAACATCTAAAAGATGAACCCAACAATGTTAATAATCAAAACCTTGACTCAAAAGCCTAGGTCAACTATCATCAACTATTGAAAACTATGGTGAGCTATCAAAACCAAACCCTAGGTTCCAACTACATGGAGAGAGAGATGTACGTGCAGTCAAAACTCTCCAACCACACACATAGGCTTGTGTGTATGTGGTTTCAATTGAAAATATTTGATAGCATCCCTACGGCTAAGAACCAAAAACCCTAATCACATGTGCGAGCTTCAGACCCTACAATTTTGAACTTGTGCAAACCAACTTCTGTGAACCAACCTCAAACTTGTGCGAGCCAAACCAAAGAAAGAATAATGATTATTGATATCCAAATGAGGGTCACTTGACATGTATTTATGTCCATCTAAGCATCTCCAATTTCCTTTTGGGTTGACCTATCCTTTTTGTGCACCTCGGGGTTTCCATATTAAAATATATTTTTCGTTATCCAAATTAAATTCTTTCAAGAGCTCGTAGGCGTCTTCCTTGATGAGAAAGCTCGTCCAAAGGAGGAAATTTGTCCTTGAGCTGCCAAAATTAACACTCCCTCTCATCTAGGAAGAAATTATTGACTACAACATATGTCCTATCATAAATATCTTGTCATCATCAAATGTCATCACTACATATCCCAACTCATCTCATCCAATCTTTGTTCATGTGCTCATTTTCCCATATTTTCTTTTGCTCATTATCTTTGTAACTTTGATCATATGTTGAACACTCTTGAATCTAAAAGAATAAGAATTTGATATCAGAGTGGAATCCAAGCCATCACCCTTTATCCATCCGCTAGCAAAGAGCCCAATGCTACTACCCGAAAAACATCAGAGAGCTTATCATCAGGGAGCCCTACTCAACTTGGAACCACATCGGGGAGCACATATCAACTCGGAATTGAATGACAATGACGAAGGTCCTATGGGACACTCTCACATCAAGTCATCTCATAGGAGAGCATACTTCTTCCACCCTATGTTGAGTAATAGGTGAGATATAATATCTCATCAACCCTATTGCTTTATGATCTTCCCAATAATGACCCTCAAGAGTCAAGTGGTAGAACATCTACATCATAATCCTTATTGGGTGAGATAACTGACTTACCAAATTTAAGGATAACACACTACCAATCTCTCTCAACCCCTTGGCCAAACGGGGAGTGACAATCCCAACAAGCCTGACTTATTGTTGGCATTATGGCTCAGGTTTGGACCTATGGCACGGGTGTTGTCCTTGATGGCAACCTTCTTTGGTATCAGATCTCAGTTCAGGCACTCAGAAAGTAGAAAAAGACATATACGCAGGTTCATCTAGACAAAGGCGCATATACACGCGGGTTATACATTAC